>VDFB02147651.1:0-13866 GCA_007258455.2 Sequoia sempervirens | reverse complement strand
TTGTAATGATGCTTGACTTATTGATTTAGGTGCTTCCTTCCATATGACTCCTCACAAGGAGTGGTTTTCTACATACAAAGAATATGATGGAGGAGAGGTCTTCATGGGTGACAACAACTCACAAAAGATTGTTGGTAAGGGAAAGGTAAAGTTATGTTTCAGTGATGGAAGGGTTAAAATCCTTGATGATGTTTTACATATTCCAGGACTTACAAAAAGTTTAATTTCAGTTTCCAAGTTGAATGATTCTGGTATGCATGCGACATTTGACAAGTCTAGTTGTAGGATGGTAAGGGGAAGTTTGGTGGTTGCTAAAGGATCTTAGACAGAGACTTTATTTAGGCTACATGCCTCTACTTTTTGTAATTCCTCTTTTATAACTAGCACTGAAAATGCATGTATGTTGTGGCACCATAGATTGGGTCACATTGGTGAAAAAAGGTCTTAGGACCATACTTGATAAGAAACTAGTAGACGATATTTATGATTATTTTGTTGGTAAAAATGATTTATGTGAGGATTGTGTGTTTGGTAAACAAAATAGGTCATCATTTCCTAAAGGAACTAATAAATCTAATGAAAATTGTTAGAACTAATTCATTTAGATGTATGTGGTCTAGTGGATACAAATTCTTTGGGTAGATCTCGTTACTATGTGTCCTTCATTGATGATTACTCTAGATATTCTTGGATTTATTTTATGTATACAAAATATGAAGTTTTCACCAAATTTAAGGAATTTAAATCATTGGTTGAAAAACAAATAGATTATAAGATAAAAGTATTGAGATTTGACAATGTGGGTAAATATTGTTCTAAGGAATTTGATGAGTTTTTCAAACATGTAGGAATTGTTATGCAAAAGACTACACCTTACACACCCCAACAAAATGGGGTAGCAGAAAGAATGAACCATACATTAATGGAAAGAGATAGGAGCATGTTAAGTAATGCTAAGTTAGATAAATGATTTTGGGTAGAAGCTATTGGTACTACTTGTTATTTAATTAATAGATCTACTTGTAAATCTCTTGTTGATAAAACACCTTATGAAATGTCATTGGGTAAAAATCCTTCAATTTCACATATAAGGGTCTTTGGTTGTGAGGCTTTTGTTCATGTGCTTCAAGAGAAGCGGTCTAAATTGGATCCCAAATCTTAGAAATGTATCTTTGTAGGTTATGGTGAAAATGTTAAAGGTTATGAACTTTGGAATCCACTAACACAAAAGTTGATATTTTCTAGAGATGTAATTTTCAGGGAATTTAGAGCTAACTCTGAAGATGAGCAACCAAAGGAAAAGTCAAAGACAATGCATTTTGAAACTAAGCAAGAAGATGCACGTGTGGAAGAACATAGAGATGGACAAGAAGATGGACAAGAAGAAGAGAGTTTTGAATAATCTGTTGTAACAGAAGAAGTTGAAAACAATGAGGACGAGCATGAGGAGGAACCTCTTACTCCACCTTTGAGAAGGTCCACAAGACAACAAAATCCAATTGACAGGTATAACCCACCTGATTTTCATTGTAAATTTTCTTTGTTACTGATGATGAACCTAGATCTTTCAAGGAGGCTCTCTCTTCAGAAGAATGTGAGTCTTGGATGCAAGCCATGTAGGATGAGATGATGTCTTTGAAAAATTGTGCCACTTGGGATCTTGTTAGTTTTCCCAAAGGAAGAAATGCCATTGGTTGTAAATGGGTATATATAAAAAGAAGTTTTGTGTAAACAATAAGTTGGAATAGTACAAGGCCAGATTAGTGGCCAAGGGCTGTCCCCAAAGAGAGGGAGTTGATTTTGGTGAAATATTCTCTTGTGTTTCTAAGTTAGCTTCTATTAGATTCCTTTTATCCATTGTTGCTACTTATAATTTAGAAATAGAACAAATGGATGTTAAAATTGCTTTCTTGCATGGGGATTTTGAGGAAGAAATTTATATGCAACAACTTGATGATTTTGTTGTGAAAGGAAAAGAACACTTGGTTTGTAGGTTAAAATGGTCTCTATATGGTTTAAAACAATCACCTACGATACATGGTACTAGAATTTTAATGCCTTTGCATTAAAATTGGCTTGGGTTCTTTTAGAAGTGAATAGGATCACTATGTTTATTTTAAAGTTATTAATGATCAGATACTGATTATTGTCTTATATGTGGATGATATGTTGTTCATTGGTAACAATAAGGTAATGATTAGGAAACTTAAAACTCAACTTTTTGGCACATTTGATATGAAATATTTAGGGGCTGCTAAATATATTCTTGGGATGGAAATCATTAGGGATCAGGTTCAAAAAAAGCTTTGGTTAATTTAGAGTAAGTATGTTAACAGTATTTTATAGAGGTTTAATATGTAGGACTATAAACTAGTAAATATTCCATTTCCTATTGGTACTAAGTTAAGTTTAGACATGTGTCCTAAATCAGATGATGATATTGATGAAATATCTAATGTTCCTTATGCTAGTTTTGTCGATAGTTTAATGTATGCAATGGTTTGTACTAGACCAGATATAACCCAAGCAGTGGGAGTTCTAAGTAGGTTTATGTCTAACCTTGGTAAAGAACATTGGACTTTTGTTAAAAGGGTATTCAGATATTTGTGAGGCACTTCTGATTACTGTTTGGTTTATCATGGTATTAACAATGTTGATAAGTTATTGGACATATAGGGTTTTGTTGATGCAAATTGGGTAGGTGACTTGGACCGTCAAAGGTCCATTGGTGGCTATGTGTTTACTTTGTTTGGAGGTGCAGTGAATTGGATGAGTAAAATACAACCTACAGTTTCTCTGTCCACCAATGAAGCAAAGTATATGGATGCTACACATGCCTCTAAGGAGGTGGTTTGGTTATAGAGACTTGGTAATGGTAGTGAGGATTGGATGTGATAGTCAGAGTGCCATATGTTTGGCTAAAAATCTTATGTATCATGCTCGTACTAAGCATGTATATGCTCAGTATCACTTTGTGTGAGAAATTGTTGAGAATGGATAGGTATTGATTCAAAAATTTGACACTTTGGATAATGTTGCAGATTCTCTTACGAAGCTAGTCACCACGGATAAGTTCTCTTGGTGCAGGAAGTCCATGGGCCTTGATCACTGTACTTGATTCCATTTAATTGTATCTCTATGGGTGTAATTTACAATGTATGATGTCAAGTGGGATAATGTTAGGATTTACGTTCCATCAACCTTGTAAATACTTTAATTAATTATTCTCCTAAAGTGTTTTGTACATTTACCCATAAGAGGTGAAACTGTTTGACCAATGGTGGTGAAAGAGACAATGTAAATGCACTGTTACCATTACCATTTGTCCTTTTGGAAAAGGACAAAATAGCTAGGTGTCCCACTTTGGAATCTTCTAGAATGAGGTTGTTAGGTCAAAATAGGGTGTTGTAAGAGCATCTATGACATGTATGACAATTTTCATAAGATTCTATGACAGTATGAAAAATTCCCTATGATAGAATATGCTATTCTTGGACCCTAGGTGCCCATACATGAGAGATACCTTATGATAGTTGTAAGAGCATATGTAAGAGGTTATTTTTGGTATTTTTGACCATTTTCAAGGAGGGAGGTATGATTTTTTCTAGGTGGTATTTCTTCCTATTGTTTGGTGAAACCATGGTGGTTTTCATCCTCACAAATCTCTATAAATTGGGGCCTTGAGCTAGAGTTATTCAATTCAGTTTTGTAGGTTTGTAGGGTAATAGGGTGCTGTCGGATTTTATAGAGCTTGATAAGAGAAGTCTATTGCTACATGTAATATTTCAGATTATCAGTAATATACTTGCCTCTCTTTCTGTGGTGTTTTTTTACCCTTCGAGGTTTCTCCACATAAATTTGTTGTTGCATGTGTTATGATTCTTCTATCTCTCTCATTTCTTTCTTCACACTAAGGCTAAAGATTAATCTACATATTTGAGATTTGCATACACTTATTTAAGTTCATATTGAAAGCTTTCTTCACCTTGATAATCAACATTGTGCATGAATGTGTTTTCTATTTTTGTGTTGAATTTTCATGAAATGTGAAATTTTCAAGGTGCAGTTATTATTTGGCAAGTGCAAGTTTTGCATGTGTAGGTTTAGTGACAATTGGAAGTTACAATATTGCATGTGCTAACAATTTGAAACTTACCGTTATACATGTGTAATGGTTTGGCACTTTCCATATTGCATCTTCAACCTTTGACAATTGATTTAGAAATGTATAATTTATGCATTGTCAGATCCTATATATTGAGTACTTGTATTTTGGAGGTGTTGTTGCCATTTTATTGAAGTATCATTATGTTGTCCTGCAAGAGCATAGCTCTGCAATTATATTGTAACTTTTTCATTGTTACTAAATAATATAATTGAGCCGTGTTTTGGAGTTTGGGGTTTTTCTCTCAAAAGGGTTTGCCCCATGTAAAATTTTATGTTATGATTTTATTGTTTATCTATTTATGATATGTAGGTGCATCTACATTTATAACAATTAAAGGTGTTTAAGAAAATCTTGTAACTCTCTCCTACTTGTATTAGTGTAGGAAGCTTCATCTGAACACTCGACTTCCTTTCAAAATCATTAATATGAATAATCAAAGGAAAGTATATAGGTAAGATCTCAAAAGGGATTTGAATGTGTTAACCTACCCATGAAGATTGATGAAATTCCACATGTCCATCAACATCTATTATTCAAATAAATAGAAAATGATGGTAAGGTTCCATTTTCAAAAAGTATAATTATTGACCACCATGCAAAAATTACATTTTTTCTATTTGAACCTCTTCCTAGAAAATAGCTCACACACCTCAAGATCATCTACAAAACAAAAAATAACCTTCTACATGAGAGTATGGAAATAAATAGCTTGCTATGATTAAGGATTACAATTACAATGATTAATGCATCAATAATAGTATGTAGCCCTATGATTGTAAGAGGCCTTTATATTTGCAAGGTTAGAGATAGGATTATACAAGATTAGACAAGTTTCTTAATTTCCTACAACATGAGACAACCAACTCAAAAAGTATTAAATGACTTAGGACATAAAAATTAAATGACATAAGATAATATCTAATGACAACTAAGACTTCTATAAATATTCTGGGGACCTAAGTAAACTTAACATGTGAATAGGACCTACTAGTGAACTAATTAGGTAAAATACCACATTCACACTAACACCCCCCTTTAGGGAAACTTAGGGAGAAATAAACCAATGTAAATGATGTAAAATATGCATGGATGGGTCTGATCTGTGATGCCATGTTAGGTACCCATGTACAAATGATCTCTCACAAACAAAGAAAAAGAGAAAAACATGGGAAAAAACCCATCTCTAAAAGAGAGAATGCATGAAAAAAACATGTATAAGTGATGATTAGAGGACTCAACATTACCCCCAAGGAAAACATCCATAAAATATATACAATTGGTAGCCCCCCATAAAGGGAAATATAGAGACTATGCAACTCCCTATAGTGTGTAATGTTTTGCAAAAATGGTGAATGCTAGAAGACTAAACATGATCCAATGCCTACAAACAACTTTCCTCCCCTTGGGAAGAAATAAAACCAAGTACAAATACAAGAAAAAAATCCATTTCATATAGGAATTGATAGGAAGACACATGATTTGAAATATGCTCATGTGTTTCATCTTTTCCATGGTAGATGATGATGTCACAATCAAATCATGTACATTCCCAATCAAAGATGAAGGTAAAAAACCATGAAAAAGATAAAAACTATGATGAACAATCTCCAAAGACAAAAATGGCTTGACATTAATAGTGCAATGATTGTCATCAAATAAGAGAGATAACCCATCAAATGTGTCCTCCAAATATGAAATGTTAGACTCCACAAAAAAAATTGAAATATTCATTAATTAATCATCCGACACAGATATATCTAAAAGAAAATCATTTACCTATTGCAACTTGAATCACTAGAAGCTCTCAAATACGTAACACTAAACTCTAAAGAAGCAACAAAAATTGAATGGTCATGCTGAATAGGAATTATAGAAGTCTCAATCATTGACTTTGCACAAAGAATTATTGAAGGTAAGGGTATGTGCAGGATCATCATGGGCCAAAAAGTGGCAATATGATGGGTATGTGGCGGACGACTATTTTTTTACCCAAAATTGATGAAACGAAAAGGGTTTTAAAGGAGATTCTCAGCTTCAACCAATATAAATTATGTTTTACTTTGAATTTAATAAGTAATTATTATTCATTTTCTATTCAAATTATGACTAAAGTCCCTGATTGATAGGTTGATTGAAAACATCTATAGCTTTCAAATAGTATCACATTTTTTGAATCCAAAACATGTGTCACATTCTATGCTTTGCATACTATAGGATTAAAAATAAAAAAATTGAATTTCATGAAGTTTTGACCAAGTTAAAAGTGGTTAGACATATGAGTTTTTATATTTTTAAAAATTTGTAATAAAAATTCATAATTAATTATTTACTTGGAAAAATTACAAAAAATATGCACACATCCGGGCATGAGTACTACTACTATATCTAAAATATTATAAAAATATTATCATTTTAATGTGGTTAGGGTGGTTAGGAGACACCTACTTATTTTTTCCTAAATTTAAGAACCAATGCATTGAAATTTTAAATTTTCACCAAATAGATTTTTTTAAACATACCTAGTAGTTTAGAAACTATATTCAATTTGCTACAAATTCTATTCTTACACATTTTTGAAATAATATAGATAATTTATTCAAATTTTTACGTCAAGTTGCCTAACTCTATTTTTTCTAAATTTTTTGCCACTTAAGGGCCTGTTTTTTCCATGATGATCCTGCACATACCCGTAAAGGAACAACAACTATCTCTAAAGAAGGTGAATAATAATTTGAAGAAACCTCATCATCCTAATTTGAAGATTCAAATTAATTGAAATAATCAAACTCTTAAATAATATCATAGTCATATAATATCTTATCTGAAATATGAAGAGGCACAAGACAATTTGAAATAGGATCATCTGGGAATGAATGAGTATAATGATCTCCATATATCTCCCAAATTTTAGTCCAAAGAGCATGATGAAACTCAAAGCACAAAATAACATTCAAAATATCATCATCAACATGGATAGTGCAATAACTCCTAAGATATGATCCATTTTGCAATTCCCAGAAAATTTCTTATTAAGTGTACTTAGAGGGGGGACAATACCATACAAATGTGGCAACTTATGAAGATAATAAAGGTATTTTATGATACCATATCTCCATTGCTTATAGTTTCCCATTTTCAATATAATTAGAGAAGGATGAAATAGAAAACCATAATGAACTTTGAGAGATCTCAAAAATCACAAATACAAAAATCCTCATCAAAATAATAAAATCCCAAATATGATGAACATTGAAAATGAAGCCCTCCCAAAAAGATAGAACTTCTCCAAGGATCAATATGTCCAAGTAATCAATCATAATGATATATTTTAAAATTTTGAATAAAATGTACCTAGGGATAAATCTAGCAAATTTGCATGGAAATAATGATGTATATCTTCAATACCTTTACAACACCACAATAATCACAAAAAATGAAGATCCTAGTAAAAGGTTATGAGCTTGGAGAGCCACAAGGGAGATTTGAATTCATACAACAATAAAATGCACCTACAAAAAAAAGTAGTAAAATAAACCACACCATTATGAAGTGCTCAAACCAATTTTTTCAAAAATATCTTGTTTTCCAAAAAATGGTAACTAAGTTAGAAGTTATGGCAATTTTTAAAAAATTACTCAATCAGGGCTTAAGAGGAAAAGAAGGCCTCCTGATGAGAATCATTTGGCTATAAAATTTATGAAAGTGATATGAAAATTATAATTTGGATATCAAATGTAAGATATTCCCCATTGACAATCATCTGGCTATCAAATTTAAGACAATGACACAAAACTTAAAAAATTGCCAAAAACAATTGTCGCCAAAATATGAAGTATTTTATATAAAATAGGTGTTTTGGGGCCTTCTAGAGTCAATAGTGAGGTTAGTTTTGCACTAAAATGCATTTAAAAATTCTCATGCCTAAATCACCCTTAGAATTGAGGAGTTTGTAAAATTGGAGCTCTGATGTACCATGTAGGAGCTAAAAATTAGCTCACACCCCAAGATCATCTACAAAACAAAATATAACCTTCTATAAGAGGGTATAGCAATAAAATAATTTTCTTTGATTAAGGATTCCAATAATGGATCAATGATAGTACATACCCCTTTGATTAAAAAAGTAGAAGATGCCTTGCTTATATAGGCAAGGTTAGAGTTAGGATTAGCCAAGATTTGAACAAGTGTAGATTGATCCTATAACATGAGATAACTAACTCAAAAAATATTAAATGACCTAGGGCACATGAATTAAATGGTATAAGACAGGATAAGGTCTAATGAAATCAAAGACTTCTAGAAATATTCTTAGGACCTAATCAAACTTAACATACAGTGAATAGGACCTACTAGTGAACTAGTTAGGTAAAATACCATATTCACAAACAACGCTCCCAAGTAATGAGGGGATTCTCCATATTTCATTAAGGTAATTCCCATAAAAAATACTTGTTGAATTTCTAAAAAATATTTCTTGAATTTGTTTGTGAGCTTTAAGAATGCTAAGAAATAAATGGTAATAGCCACCAAACAACCTTAACCATTGTTTTTTTTCTTGATAAGGTGATCCATCTTTCCTTCCATGATTTTTCTTTCTTCTTACACTGTGTTGTTGTGTCTACTTATAGAGTTGCATGAATTCCTTCCTAGAAATGGGGAATTCCCAAGTAGGAACATTGTATTGTCTCAATTCCAAATCTAAGAAGCACCACTATTTTCCTTTGCATTGACCTCATGGTGTTAAAGAAAAATATTTTTGATTTTTCTTAATTAACAATTTGATAGGAATATCTTATATAGCTATCGAAAATGTTTCTAATTTTGCATTGGGTTCATGAAAAGTCGTGTTTCTTTATAATAAAGTATAATTTGTGAACATCTGATGGGTAATGGTGGGGATGTTTTTGGCTATTGATGTTCCTTTCCATATCCTAGCTGCTTTCTTCCTGGCTATGCTTCTTCTTAGTGCCTCTACCATTAATATAGATAGGAATGGAGAGAGTAGGTCCCCTTTCCTTATTCCCCTCACCCCCTTCAAAGAATCCATTAGGAGAAATTTTCACTATGATAAAGTATCTTGGGGATGATATGCATGGGGAAATCCAATCTAACCATTTAGGATTAAAACCAAAATCTTATAAAACTTTTAAGAGAAACCTCCAATTGACTTGATCACAAGCCTTGCTTATATCAAGTTTGAGTATCATTATACCTTTGTGGTTTAGTTTCTTGACAAGTTATTGACCAACTTCATGTGTGATGATGATTGTATCCATGATGTTTCTTCCTAGCACAAATCCACTTTTTTTTTTGAGATAATAGATTCAAGAAGGGAATTCAATTTGTTGGAAATTATTTTTATTATCTTGTAAATAGTGTTGCATAGCTTGATATTAGGCAATAATCTACAAATTATGTTCACATCTATTTTTTGGGTATGTGTGATAATGGTATTGCTAAACACCTTGAGGATTTTACATGATTTCCTTGATTCCAATACTACTTTCCTTATATCTTCCCCCATGAAAAAATAAAAGGCTTGAAAAATAAATAAAATCTAGAAACACACATTTTCTTTCCCTGACCTCCTTTTCTTCCTCGTTTTCTTCCCTTTCCTTGTAGGTTTTTACGTGCATTTTCCTGTATTCTTGCCTTAAAGCTCTCCAATTTTTTCCCCTTTGTTATTTAAGTTTATTTTCTCATCTCCTTGTCTTTTTATCCTTGGTTTTCCTCTTTTAATTTCTTATTCTTTGTTCTTGCTTTTTTGGCTTCCTCCATTTTTTGTGTTTCTCTTTGCAATACTCCTTTTTTTCATTTTTTTGCCTCCTCAAGTCATTATTTGGCATTGCTTGGTTCTTGTTTTGAGGCTTGTCCTTTTAAGTCTTTATTCTCTTAGTTTTTATTTTTTCTCTTTATTTCCCTTCTCCTTCCTTGTTTTGTGTTCTAGTTGCTTCATTTTGATGTCTATATATATATATATATATATCAAATTGATTTATATATTTGTATTGTTATGTTTTCTTAATTTTTGTGTTTTTTTGTTTTATTTTTCTTCAAACCTTTTATTTTTTCATGGTTTATGTATATGTATGTGTTTTTATATATTTGTTTGTGTAGAATATATATATATATATATATATATATGTATATATATAGACATTTACGTGTATAAATATACTGACATTTATACTATTTGCAAATTTTTAAAATTTCATTATTATCCTTTTTGTTAGTAAATTCTATATATTCTTATAATTATAAATGTTATAACTACTTATCATGTTCATGTATATATATATATACATATTAATATATATTAATATATTCACATATATTTTGTTTATATGTTCTTTATTCATATATATATATAGTATTTATACATATTTTCTTTATATTCTTTATTGTTGTTACCTAGCTTTTGTTTTATTTATTTATTTATATTCTATATATTTACTTTACATAATATTAATACTTTAAAATTTTTATTTATCTTTATAATTTCTATTTTTTTCTTTTTTATATTTAGTATAAATAGCATATATAGTATTAATACTATAAATACTAAATACTATAAATACAATATTAATACTACTTATAATTGCTACTTTTATATTCTTTGTCTTTTATTAATATTTTATATATAGATATATATTTATTATTATTAATATTAATATATTTATATTAATAGGTATACTATATTACTTTGTTCTTATATAAAATTTTCTTAGTTATTTATAAATACTATTTTTTGCAAATAATTTAGTAAAAACACACATATATGTACATATATACATGTATAGTGTATTTATATATTTTTATTTTCTGCTTTGTTCTCTTGTTTAATCTCCTCTTCTATTTTACCAATTTTTCATCAATTTAATTTTTTCTAGTCTTGTTGCAGATTTCTTATTTGCATTCTTTCTTTTTGTTAGTATAATTAAATTATTGTTTTCTAGTTCAATATTATTTAATTTTTAATTCTTAATTGTCTTGTAGATTCTTAGGTCCTTGTGTAGCCTTCTCTTCCCTCCTCCCCTTTCCCCTCCTTTTTTCTATTTAGGTTGTTCTTGGTATGCAACTAACATTTTTTTCTCCTTGAGCTCTTTCATCCTAATGATGGAACACAGAGTGTGATAAAAAAAATTTATGCAAAAAACTCTCACACAATCTAATCCAAAAATTGATGTAACAACAAATGATATGGATTGTGGAAACTTGATATCATTAAATCATCTGTCATCATCACATCATTTGATGCACCACCCTGACAATCCTCGCTACTCCCATGACATCTATACTAACAATGAGAACACAGATGGGAGGTGGATCCATCTACACCCTCTACATCACTATCTCTCCCAAAGCATAGATTACAATAGTTTGGGCATATATGAGAGCTAGGGGCACTAGAGCTAGATGGTTGATCTGGTGCATCATCTTGTGTGTTACACCCCAATTGTGTATTTACTATTTACTATTACTATGTAGGGTAAATATGAATGCAATTTGAATTCTGAATGGGAATAAATCATGCTCGCACTTTGTTATCAATGAATTATGAATGAATGTTATCTCATTTAACATTATATAATGGATGTATATATATGAAATGGATACTTATTAAATTGGATATTCTAACTATAGTGAAATATTGTGTAATGCATATTTTATTGAACAAATAACTACTGTGGGAATGTGTTAGTTGGATGTAGGTATATGTTCAATCCTCTAGGTGTGAGGAGAAGTATCACTCAGGAGAAGAACTTGGTCGAGTAACCAGTAACATAACCTAACCAAGCTTACACACACACACTCACAATAGAACAGTTAAGTCAAGTTAATTTGTTGAGAATTAGTAAGTCATCGTTAGTATGATGTGTTTGCATTAGTAAGGATATTTATTACTATTGAGTGCATACTTGGATGATGTATATATGTTTAGAGCTTATGAGTTCTCCCTTATATTACTATGTTTGTATTGATGAGGTGAACACACATGCAATGTATGTATATGTATACATATGCATGTCGATAATAGGCCATATGCATGAAGGAACACGTACATGAGAGTACATAGGTAGACGTACCTATGCACGCTTAAATGCATGGGTTGCTTATGAGCATGAAGCTATCGAATGGACAATGCGACATGTATGTGTATATGTATAATTACATCACACATCTATTCCCTATCAACACAATAGTAATTGTGTATGATTTTGATTGTGCAATTGATTGTGTGCATATATATATATGTATAAGAATAATACATATATCCATATGTATAAATGTATCGATACATAAGTACAATTGGAAAATAGACATGCCCATACTAATGTATCAATATATGTACACATACGTATACATGTACATAGAGGAATATATATGTATATATATGTACACAATCGATATAATTATTATTACTATGAGAATGTTAACTTGTTCCTATTCTTTAGTATATTGAATGTATACATACTTTATTGACATGATATATATGTTTATATATATATATATATATATATATATATATATATATATATATATATATATATATATAAACATATATATACATATACACACACACACATATATATACATATACACACACACATATATATACATATACACATATATATGTGATATTATTGATATATATATGTATATGTACATATATGAATATATATTTATATCTACATATATGCTTGGAGATCGATTAACATATGTAATTCTTAGAGGCCAATTTACATACATGAACATAGGTCGATTTGTATATAACATATACAAAGAATTTAAAGCCCGAATATAACATATATTAACATTGAATTAAGGTCAAATTACATGCTATGTATTATGTAGTAATAAGGTTGATATGGAAAATACACCATAGTTGATACTATGGAAATGAGTCTCTACTATCTAAACAATCAATTACTTAAAAGCTGAAAATGCAAAAAGCAATAGAATATAAGCCACCTCATTAAGTATTAATGAATGCTTGAGAATAGGAAAACTAAAACAACGAAGCAAGAATTGGTCAAAGCACCATTTATGTGCTAAAGCAACTCATATTTCCTCTATTTTTCAACAAAGCCATGACTAAGTCGATGTAGAAAGGCATTTCTTGTTAATAGTAGACTAATTTGAACAAGGAGAATAACCACACCAAAGTAAATAGGGAGTTGGCTACATACTTGGTGCCAAATTATGAAGTTCTAGTTCCTATAGAAGTCCATTTTTGACGAGGGAGCAAACCCGAGACACAGAAATACACTCACAAAAAAGAGAATAATATTTTATTCATAAATATTGAACTTCTTACATGCAGAGGATCTCAAATCCCCAAGCTTTGTATTACATGCAAATTACAGACTTACAAAAAAATTACCCAGATCCCCTTTCACAGCATGCGAACTTCTTTTCCCCAAAAAGTTTCCCAAAAATCAAAAAGAAGCCCCTAAATAGACCCATTTTGGTTTGGAACCAAAAACAACCTTCGAGATAAGATTTTTGATGGTTTGGCGCCAAAATTACAATTTGAAATTCAAGTTTAAATTCACAGTTGAAAATTAGCACATTTCTAAAATATGCACCAACTTCCGGCAGCCATAACTTTTAATCCGGACCGTCGGATCTTCAATGATAATACCTTTTCAGAAAGCTCTCGAAAATATGATTTTTTGCAAAGTAGGCCTTCGGTG
>VDFB02147650.1:0-17992 GCA_007258455.2 Sequoia sempervirens | reverse complement strand
TGTCATGTTAAGCAAATTGATGAGTTGAAACATATCCTTAAGAAGAACAACATCAACTTGCCAACTGCATATCAAGAGAAGGACTCATCCCCTTCCACTTCTTCTAAGGGAAAAGGAACAACTCTCATGGCAACAACATTAAGCTCTTCTCCTTCTTCTACTTCATCTCAACATGAGAAACATAAGGGGCAAGCATTTCTTGCAGTTGCAGATTCCAATTCAGATAGGTGGATCCTTGATTCGGGAGCTTCACATCATATGACTTTGTCCAAGGATATGTACGCTTCATTTGAATCTTGTTCATCACCACCCATTTTGATGGCCAACAACACTTCTTTGGCAGTTTGTGGGAAGGGTTCTATTGACATTGAAGGTGGAGCATTTAATGATGTTCTATGTGTACCTACTTTGTCAAGGAATATCCTCTCCATCTATCAGATTACACATAGTGGTTCAGGAAAGAGTGTAGAGTTCACACCAGATTATGTCATTGTTCGGGATTTGTATAGCAGGGCTCTTGTTGCAGTTGGGGAGGTTGATCATTATTTCTCGGTTCTACACCTTCTCATTTTTTTCTCCTATTGATGATTCAATTCACCCTAGTATGGACACAC
Source organism: Sequoia sempervirens (assembly GCA_007258455.2). Taxonomy (NCBI): domain Eukaryota; kingdom Viridiplantae; phylum Streptophyta; class Pinopsida; order Cupressales; family Cupressaceae; genus Sequoia; species Sequoia sempervirens. The sequence continues at coordinate 17,378 of VDFB02147650.1, read as the reverse complement.
TTGAGGAGATTGAGTATGGTTACTTGAATCTTGGAGTTCTCACTAGTCCTGAGGTTCTTGAACCTATTGCTGATACTCCATCTCCTACATTGGCCGATGTACCTGATGATACTTGTGTTCTGATAGTTTCAGTCCCTTATGATTTAGTGCAACAGTGTATACCTTGTCTTCAAGCAGTAGCTTCATGGGATGACTACTTGTCAGACATTTGCAACTTGCTTGTGGAATCCTACATTGCAGATTTTGGAGACACATTTGATTCCTTACATCTCTCTTTGATGAAGGTGATTCTTCTTCAGTTGTTGCGAGGGAACACTCTGACCCTCCTCTACATGATCAGTCTTTCGAGGTTGATGTGATTGTGGATGCATCTTTACAACAGTTGGAGGAGGCCACTTTCTCTTTTGAGGAGACATCATCTTTGGAGTATGTTCTACCTACATCCTTGCTAGATCTTGAGTTGTCTTTTTCAGCAAATGAGAGTGTTGTTGTAAAGGGGTTCTCACATGTTCCAGGAAGTGACTACACCATTGCAACTTCACATGGTTTGGGAAAGGCATCTTTCGGCATCAACACAGGGACACTTGAGCAGATTTCAGAGACTTCTTACATTTTGAGGGTTCTTCCTTCTTCACTTGTGGATTGGGGAGACTTCATTCATACACCTTTGGTATTGTTTCTTCCCAAGGGGAGGAACGTTGTTCGACAGTTTTGGATCAGCTTCTTCATTCCTTCTCGAGCATCTTCCATGGGTGATCATTGTACATTGAGGGGGGGCTACCTTGTCTCTCTTCTTCTCTTGTATGGGGGGGACTTTTTCCTCACATGGGGTTTTTTCCTTCTCATGCCTTGTTCATAGGCTTTTGTATCTCATCTCTCTTTTGGGGGGTAGTTTTTTCCCATTGGGTTTTTCTATCTTTACTCCACTTGTGAGAGATTTCATTGCATGTGTACATGGGTACCTAACATGGTCTAGTAGCCGGGACCCATCTTGCATTGTTTGCATTTGTGTAACATTCTCCCTAAGATGCACTTAAGGGGGGGTGTTGGTGTAATTAAATGTTTTGTACCTTGTCCTAGGTCATGATTACACCTTAGTTAAGTTTACTTAGGGACCACATAGGAGGTTGTTGGATATTTTCCACTTTTGGTGGACTTGACATGTCATTACCACATCACTTCCACCTTTTGTGGACACATCATGTGATTATCTCTCCACCTTTTGTGGGTGATCCACCTTTTGTGGTGATTATCACATTATCCTTTCCCACTTTAGGTGGAGTGATAACTTTTCATAGTTGTCTCATGTCATAAGATTACAACACTTGTGTAATCTTATGCCCTTCTATGTTCTCACCTTGGCTATATAACCAAGAAGGGTTTCCTATACCCTACTGCAGTCATTTATTACATTCTATTCTATTGATAGAATATAGTTTATTCTTGTCATATTTTTTTCTCTCTTATGTTTGTGCTTTCTATTAGGCCTCTAGATCTTGGGTGGCTACCTTCATAGCCAATTCTTACAGTTTTTTCCAGGGGGTCAAGGTAGGAAAATAGTTTTCCATCACTCAAGGGGAGTTTTTGACTTGTTCAAAGCTATGACACATGTTATCTATTCATTGAAACAAGATAGTAGAGATTAGCAAAGATTGTATGCTTAAAAGGAATGCCTAATTTCATTCTTCCTTGGTTATTTCACTTTTGGAAAAGGAATTATAAGATGAAAAAGCTTATTTACTCTCTTTTTGTGGCTATAACTCTAATTTTTAGGTTTCAAACTAAAAACAAGCACCCTCATATTTTCAAGTAGTTAGAGCATATTTTAGATTATGTGTACTTGTAAAGGCTCCTTCTAGCAATAAAAGTTTAGTTTTCTACCTTCAAAAGCTTATTTTATTGTGTGCAAACTAGTAATTGATGTTTATTTCTATTATTTTATTAATAAATCCTTAATTATATGTCTTTTTTTGGCACTTTTGAACAAGAAACAACATATTTTATGTAGGTTATAGTTTTTTTAATGTTAAAATAGCTCCTAATTGTGAAGAAAAAACAATTTTCTTCCTTTTAGGACTAAAAGTGTTCAACCTCTCTATAAAAATCTAATACACAAGTAATTTAAAGCTTGAGTTGTGTAAAAATAACTAAGTTATTGATCTTTTATGTGTTAAAACAATAGTACTAGGTCTGAAGAAAACACATTTGGTGCATCACCCACATAGTTAGATTTTAGTTTCATGGCATCCTTCTACTCTTTTCTCAACAAGCGTTAGTTTATTTAGTCTAGGTGAGATACCAAGGGAACCAACCCTCTCTAGAGGTTCTCTTATATCATATGTGACCCACAAGCCTAGAAGAGATTGAATGTTTTGCCAGTGAGTTAAGTTATGCAACTTAGAAAAGGTGTTATTTGGTGATAACAACTATCATTTTGGACTTGTGACTATTTGGATCATGCAAAATGTAAAAAAATAAACCTTGGTTTATTATCACTTTGAACTTGTCAAAATACCTTTTAGGTTTTCAATTAGGATCAAAACATCTCACTTCACATAACAAATTGAAAATATTGACACAAATCATTTAGACTTACATTTTTTTATCTTATCGCCTATTTTAACTTCATGTTTGGAAAAAAAACTATTTCTAAAAATCTAGTTGAATTAGTAAAATAGCTTTTACAAAAACTTACCTTGGATTCACAAGTGTACTCCCAAGGTTTGCAAGTTCATTATCATCAACATCAAACACAACCAAAAATTGAGTCTAGAATCATGTCAAAATTGAAATTTCCACCCATTTGCAAAATAATTCAACATTGATCCTCGAACCTATCAAATTTTTATTGTTTGAGACAACCAAAATATTCAACAAGAACATTTTCATCTAACATCTCCTAGGATTGACAAACTCCTTCATCATTCAAACATTTATCCTAGAGGTATTGAAAATTTAATCTTGAAACCATGACAATGTCAATCAATCACCCAAACTCACTTTCATAAAATTCATACATAGGGTCATCATATCCTATGAGCTTCAATGACATAAATATGGGTATACCTATTCAAAACTTTGGAACACCTTTTCATATGATAGATGTCAATCAATGTCAAAACTTACCAATCTATCAAGCAAATAATCAAGGCATGGGTCTTTATCAAAATAGTATTAGTTTACCAAACCAATACATCTCAAACTAGAACATGTCAAACATGAACATACCAAATGCAAACCTGGAAAATTTGAACATGTCAAATTCATACATGGTGAACTATGGGATAGATCCATTCACACCTCAACACAACATCATTCAACAAACACCTTAATATCCATATAAACACCTTGAACATCATCAAAATATTGACTCTCATCGTCCACCCCATATTCAACATCAAAGCATTGTATATCAACAACCACAACATCAACAACCAATTGCATCCTTACAACAACAACATCAATAATAAAAATCATCACAACAACAACATTCCTTACCATCCCACACCAACACTAAACATGAATACACTCCTTTATGGGATCTAATTGAGGCGGTGTTAAAAAAATTAGTCCGTGCTAATCTTATCACTCTTCCAAAGTCACTAAGTGATTGTGAACCTATCTTCAAATTCTCATAGTATTATTGTTGAAAATGGAGGTAATTATGTAGCTTTAGAACTTGTAAAAATATTATACTATAGATTTAATTAAGTGTTCTTTGTTATAATTTCTTTGTGGATGATTATCTTTTTAGATTAATTTTACCATTTGTAGAAGTAGACAAAATATTGTTGAAGAATAAGACCAGAAGATAGAAGTGATGCAACATATACCATGGAGAAACCCTTTCAGGAAAAAAATCCACCACCAGAACCAATAGTGCTTGTATTATTTAAGATTAGAACAAGATTACAATAATTATTTATCAATATTTTATTGAGATGCTTCCTTTTCCTTCAACAATTCTTCTTCACAACCTACAATAAAATCTAATAAAACTCTCTTCAACTTGTTTCAATTTATAGACAATAATGAGCTTTGTACATGTTGAAGTGATCAACCCAAGATCTTCAATCTGCAACACCAAAGAACCTCCACAAGAGATAGAGAGAAGCAACAATGGAAGATGCTATTCCACCAAACAAGGATTGCAATATGATACAATATGATCAATGCAATACTATACAATGCTATGCAAATACAAAATATGCTAGAGATGCCTAGCTTATAAAGGCAAGGATGAGAGATAGGATAAGACAAGATGATGACAAGTTTCTTAATCTTATCGCATGATACAACTAACTCATAACTACCTAGGAAAGTGTAACTTCTAGATGAGACAACTAATATCCTAAGTAAACTTAACATGTGAATTAAGTCCCCTAAGTCCCTAGTAAAGGAATAAACTAGGTACAAGACTTATTCACACCAACACCCCCCCTTAAGTGCAACTTAGGGAGGAACAAACCAATGCAAACATAAAAAATATGGGTCCTAACAATAAGGCCTAATGAGATACCCATGTACAAAATAAAAAAACTCTCATAAGCGGAGAAAAGGAGAAAAACCCTATGGGAGAAAACTCCTCTCCAAAAGAGAGAAAAAGCTACAAAGAAAGCTAAAAAACTAATGAAGGAAGGAGGACTCCTCAAGATCCCCCAAGGACAATTTCCTTCACCCCAAGCATCAATCGCAACTAAAGATAACGAGGCAATGCCAAAGGTTTAGTGAAGATTTCTGCAACTTGCTGATCTGTAGGAAAATAATCCAAGCTAAGAACACCATCCTGGATGAGCTACCTGATGAAGTGCATGTGGATCTCAATATGATTAGTATGCTGATGTTCCACTGGGTTGTGAGAGATATGAATGGCACTCTAATTATCACACCAAAGTGTAGTGGGTTGAGCGAAAGGGAATCCAAACTCAGTCATCAACTGATGAAGCCACAAAAACTCTTGACTAGCAAACACTGTACCTCGATACTCAGCCTCTGTCGATGATAATGCAATAGTAGTTTGCTTCTTGCATGAACATGCAATCAGACAAAAACCAAGGAAAAAGACAAAGCTAGAAGTAAACTTCTGATCATTGACATCACAAACCCAATCTGAGTCAGTGAAGCCCACAAACTGAGATGCACCTAAAGTGTAGTGAATGTTGAAATGTGTAGTACACTGAATGTATCTTAAGATACGCTTGGCAGCCTTCCAATGAATCTCATGAGGCTCCTATGAGAAGCAAGAGACAAGTCCAACCACAAAGGAAATATCAGGATGACTATGTGTCAAGTAAAAAATACTTTCAACTAACTATCGATACAAAGTAGGATCAACTGTAGGTGTAGTACAACTGGTAGATAGTACAACACCTAGCTAGAATGGAGTAGGGGTAGGCTTGCAATCAGACATGCCAAATATTTGAAGCAAATCAAGAGAATACATCTGTTGGAAAATGAAGATTTCCTCAAAATTATGATGAACCTGAAGACCAAGGTCGGTCATATCAAATCGCTCCATCAATGCTCATTGTGTACTATGAATCATGGAATTAGAACTCCCTGTGAGAATCAAATCATCCATGTAGAGCACAAGTATGAGTAGATCCTATCCATGTATCTGTGTACAAACTATGGGATTGGAATGGCAGTGAGTGTAGCCAAAAGCAAGCAAGAAACTATCCATCTTCTCATACCAAGCCTGAGGGGCCTATTTGAGACCATACAATGAATTTCGAAGCCTGCAAACAAGTGAAGAGTCCTACACAAAACCTGGTGGCTGCTCCATATAGATCTCCTCATGAAGATCCCCATGCAAGAAGGCACTCTTAACATCCATGTAATATACTAACCATCCATGTGATGTACCTATAGCAAGGACAAGGAAAGTAGAATCCATCTTGGCAACAAGAGAAAAGGTCTTAGAATAATCAATTCCTTCGACCTGAGAAAACCCCTTTGCAATAAGACAAGCCTTGTACTTGTCAATGGAACCATCTACTGCATCCTTGGTACGATACACCCACTTGCACTGAACCAACTTTCTTCCCTTAGGAAGAGGTACAAGATCCCAAGTATGATTCTTCATCAAAGAAGAATACTCATCAGCCATAGCACTATCCCACTCTGGAATACCTGAAGCATATGCAAACTTCTGAGGATCATCTAAAATAGCATGACTCAAAATACTAATTCCTACAATCTGAGAATGAGTGTGGCGAGTTCCTGTGAGATCACCAACAATAGGACCAACCTCCTCAAGAGTAACTCAAGCCCATCGTGGCCTACTGGCTGACTGAGGAGGAGGTTCATCAAGACTATCATCAAAATCTTCCTCAAGTAGCAAAGCACCATCAAATGAAGAAGACTGAGTTGGTTGTGCTGAAGAAGAAGTTGAAGGAGGATCTGACTAGGTGAAGGTCTCAACAAACTGAACATCATGTCAGAAATGAACCTCTCGTGTGTTAGGATCAAACAATCTTTATGCCTTCACATCCTCACAATAGCCAACAAAGATGTACCACTAACTCTTATTCTCGATGGATTTACGCCGACCATTCAAAATGAATTCCCAAGCATCACTACCAAATACTCTAAAGAATGATACATTAGGCTTGTGATGAGACCAAGCCTCCTCAGGGGTCATATTCTGCACTTCCTTGTGGGGCATACGGTTCTAAATATAGTTGGCACAATTGACAGCTTAGGCCCAAAAAGCTAGAGCCATGGACCTAGATTGAATCATACAATTGGCCATTTCCTTGAGAGTCCTATTCTTTCTCTCTACCACACCATTCTACTAAGGAGTGTAAGGAACTATGCGCTAATGAAGAATACCATGCTCACTGCAAGAATCTTGAAATGCCTGATTGACATACCCCCCCCATTATCTATGTGTATCTGTCGAAGAGAAAAACTTGACTGCTTCTTGACAAGTATTTTAAAGGTCTTGAATTTGGTGAGGACTTCACTCTTGAGCTTAAGAAAATAGACCCATGTCCAGCGGGAAAAATCATCAATGAATGTGGGCACATACTTAGCCCCTGAAAAAGGAGTTGGGAATGACATGAGATCACTATGGACCAACTCAAGGGGTGTGGTTGCATGAGTAGCTTGACCCTTAGGAAAAGGATCTTGATGTTGCTTGCTAAGAACACAACCTTGACAAACACCATCCATGCAAGTGATCTTAGGAAGACCAACCACTAAGTTATGTGCTTGCATCTGTTGAAGATATCTATAGTTCAAGTACCCAAATCTTTCATGCCAAAGCTTGCTCATTGAATCAACAAAAAAAAAAAATGAACCCAATGAAGACTCAAATCCATCAAATTGATACAAATGGTTCTCATGATCAACTATCCATGTAGCAACAACCTTCTCAGGATCCTACAACTATCTAATAGTCACATTCTATGGAGTAAATTCAATTGTCTTCCCATCTCTAAAATGACAAATTTGATATATGGAAAGTAGATTCACTAAAATATCAGGAACAAGAAGAACATCCTCAATGTACCCATCTAGCATCTGAATGGAGCCTGTCCCCAAAACTAGAATTTGTGAAGAGTTCCCAACTACAATCTGAGAAGTAGAAGTATGAATAATGGAATCAAGAAGATCACATGAATTGGTCATGTGATGTGAAGCACCTAAATCAAGAATCCAACTATCTGAAGATGAATGAATGGTCTGTGCTAAAAGAGCTTTCCCTTTTCCCATGGAAGAAGGCTTAGCCACTGAAATTTTTTGCTTCTTCATAGCTTCCTTCAACGCCTCTAATCTCTTAAAGCAACAAGTTGCATCATGCCCAGTTTTGCCACAGAATGAACAAGGTTGTCCTTTCTTTTTCTTGGACTTGGAAGAAGAATCTCTAGAGGTAGAAGGAGAAGGAGATGGAGTGGACTTTTGATTGTTCTTCGGCTTCAGTTTGGAGGGATTCTCACTACCTGAAGATGATTGTGCTTTGGGCTTCTTCTTGTTCTTTCATTTACCCTTGAATGATTGATCCATTAGAGCATGATTCTTAGAATTAGGTAAGGAATCCAACTTAATCAACTTGGCCTCCTCCCTAGTAAGACACTCACAAAACAACTCAAATGTAGGCATTTTGTAATCTTTCCCTATTGCATCCATAGTTGAATAGAAAGTAGAAGAAAACACTTGATAAGGGCCCTTTAAATTAGACATAATCAAGAAGATACATTCATCACTAGATTTATCTTGCCCACATCCTTTCAACTATGACAAAATCAACTTGAATTGTGCAAGGAAATATTGAATTGAATGAAATGCATCTAGAGAGAGTGATTGTAGATTTGCTTGAAGTTGCAAGACTCAGAACTGATTTGATTTTCCATACAATTCTTCAAGTTTATCCCAAACATTCTTACGTGTTTTTACACTCTGAAATATGAAACAATAAATTATCAGATACATGTAAGCCAATGATCCCTTTTGCTTCATCCATTTTACATATATGGACAATTTTTTCATAATCCCTTGTGAATTTGGGTTGTTTTGCATCTTACATTGGCCATAGAGCCTTAGATTATAACAATTGAGTCATTTTTAGCTTCCATGCATGATAATTGTGTGGAGTGAGTGGTTCAATTTTCCTTAGATCCGCCATGAACACCAAAAGAAAGAAGAAAATGTGGCACATAAATTGTGCCTTTCACCCTCCTAGAATGTACTAAGACTGATTTTGCAACTTCCCCAACAAATTACAATGAAGAAATTTTGCAATTTTTACAAGTGACAAGCTCAAATCAACCGTTTATAACACATGGTGATTTTTACAATTTTTTTAAAAAAAAAGAGCTTTCCAAAACTGAAAACAAAGGTTACAAATAGATTCCTTGCGATTTTTTGAGCAATTTCAAAAAAAAAAGATCCAAATTTCGACTTTGTTTGCAAAAGTTATGCCGAGAACAAGCAATAAATGCACTTGTACCTTCAAGCTGAAAAAACTAGAAAAAAATGTCAAAATCTAGAAAAATCACCTACACCACTACGAAGTTCGTTAAACCAGCTTTTTGATTATATCTCATTTTCAAAAATTTGACACCATGGCACAAAGTTATGCAAACTTGAAAAAAAGGCCTGTAAAAGGCACCTCAAACACTAATCAGGAGCAAAATTTAACACTAACCGGGCACAAATTTTTAGCTCTCTTGCACTAGCCCTTGGTCCTCCATGTGACCATGCGGCGGACTGAGGCAAAAATTTGGTGGTTTAGGAACCCGCTAGCTGTATGAACCCATGCTGATCACATGTGGCGGTTTGCAAATTCGGGCATTGTCACCAGTGGTGAATGTTGGCGATGTCGGTGTGGAGGCCATTGGCAGTTGGGAGAGAAGTCGATGGTCTAGACAAATGTCGGTGGTTAAGGAACTGCCCATTGGTGGTTTGATGAGTGCCACCCACCTGGCGGCTAAGGAAAGCTCGTTGGCAGCTTAAAGCTGCTTAGCGACCAAACAACCTTGCGAGCACCGGTGAAAAAACTGGCAAAGGAGTCGTGGAAGGAAGTGCCATCGAGTGGTATACTAGCCAGCTGGTAGAAAATGCTAACAATGTTGTAGTGGGACTAGGGTGAATGGAGGGTTGGGATGACAGTCGGCCAGTATGACCTTGTCAAATAAATTCCCTGCAAAATACTTTGTCCGCAGAAAAAAATCCACCAATATATATGTCCATAAAATATTAATGTCCTCACAATAATAATCGCCCAAAAAATAAATAAATTATAGCCCGATAAATTTTTTACCATCGACATGGGGGTCGTACGGCCTTCGGGTAAACAATTTTTGCCCCAAATTCAACTTTTGCCAAATATGGAAAAATTATATATCAAAAAACTCAGAAACAGCCACCCAGACGCAATGGAAGGCTTATTTTTTTCCCAAAATTCTCTTGTAAAAAGTTGTTCACTAGATTTGAGCTCCAAACCCTTCTTTTCCAAAGTTGCAAATGGTGATGAAATTGAGTGAAACAAAAGCCAAATCTGACTTCCTCGAGCCTCCTGGATGCAATGGGACAGCCTAAAATATGACCACTATAGCCAAAAGTGTTGCAATCACCAGGTATCACCAAAATGCAAGCATGTAATATAGGATATAAGAAACTCAAAAATCACAATAAAACTTGATGGAAACTCTCTAATAAAGAAATGAAAGGGGCTTGCCAGATTCAAAGCTTTGATACCATGTTGAAGTGATCAACCCAAGATCTTCAATCTGCAACACCAAAGAACCTCCACAAGAGAGAGAGAGAAACAATAATGGAAGATGTTATTCCACCAAACAAGGATTGCAAAATGATACAATATGATCAATGCAATACTATACAATGCTATGCAATATATGCTAGAGATGCCTTGCTTATAAAGGCAAGGATGAGATATAGGATAAGACAAGATGATTACAAGTGTCTTAATCCTATCACATGAGACAACTAACTCATAACTACCTAGGAAAGTGTAACTTCTAGATGAGACAACTAATGCTTATCTAGATAAGACAACTAATATCCTAAGTAAACTTAACATGTGAATTAAGTCCCCTAAGTCCCTAGTAAAGGAATAAACTAGGTACAAGACTTATTCACACCAAAATTTTGAAGCTCTCTCCTTTTAGGTTAAAAACCCTAGAGGTGTAAGAGAGGCCCCACACAAAAATATTTGGTTGAGCTTGATTGTATTCATCCTTTGATTCTGTAAGGTAAATAAATTGTCCTAGAGTTGCATGATGTAATAGCATTTCTTATTGTTCCTTTCATTCTCCAATTCATAAACCTCTATTTGAGTGTATATTCAAATTTCAGTCCAACTCATTTCATACTTTTCATTTTGTGTCTAGTTAGACCACTTTAGACAATATGATATTAATTCATGTGCTTCTTCTTCACAAGATTGAACATCCTTTAATTCCTTCAAGACTCTGTGATGTGCACCAACATATTTATTTTTGACATCCTCTAGGTTCTCCTCTGTAGTCCTTGCTTCTAACTCATTTCCATTTTGTTCTTTAGTTTGGAGATGTATTCTTTGAACGAATCAATCATACTTCTGAGATTTTCTATAGTAGAAACTAATGTATTAATGCTTGCACTAGGGATTACCTCTTGTAAAGCTTGTATTACTTCATCCAAGTCTTGTGTACTTCTACTTTCATGCTAATGTTGGATCACATCAATTTATAATCTTCCTTATTGTTCTACAACCTCTTGTTTGATCTTGACCAAAGGGATAGCAATACTTTTTATTTTCTTACATGTTCTTCTTGAACTACTAGAGGCTTTAGTTATAGATATGTCCTCTAGGCATGATCTGCTAGGATCCTTTGGGCTTCCTAGAAGCACTATTGCATAATGATCAACTTCTACCTTAGTCACTTCATAATCCAACTTAGAAATCCAAACAAGTCTAGGCTCAATTACTTGCATGTAACAAAAATTAGTAGAGACAAGGAATTGATGTCTTTTGAGTATCTTTCTACCACACTCTCAGGTATTCTTATTCTCTTATTCATCCTTATTTGGAACATTCCAAAGAATGCTACAAGAGCACCTTATTGGGCATCTGACCCACCAAGATTCATCATAAGATTTCTTATCTAATGTGCTACTAGTTCTATATTTGACCTTTCTACTTTTCCAATTATCAGTATCTCCTTCTTGAAGTAGAAAAATAAGCAAACTATCGAAGTACCATACCTAAATGTATGCTTTTTGTTCCTTTTGATTTCCTTAAAAATTTTCATCAAGTGCTAACAAAGTAACTCACAAATATCATAATCCACACCATTCTCAATCATGTTAAATGAAATGTGAGGAACAACAATAGAAATTGTATAGCCATCATTAGGTAAGCAGATTTTATGCCTGGCAAGCATTGTGGCATACCAGATAGCCAAATTTCCAAATGTACTTAAGATGAGCTCATTTCCTTGGAGAGTTGCACCAGTATTTCAATTAATTCTTGGTCATTGACAAAATTACACCTTGGAACTAGTCCAAAGTACCACAAACTAGTCACATCCCTTATTGTTTCCTTGGTTATTGAGTGTGCATGATCAATCCAGATAGATTCATCATGAATCCTGCTCAATACAATTCTAATGTACTTCTTGTCGAATTCAAATAGTGGAAACTTCCACCATACATCCAATTTTTTTTCAACTAGGGTTTTTTATTCCAATTTAGTGGTATTAATAATTTTCTTCCAATTCATTTGTCCATAAAATACTCAATCCAACAAAGGAAATTTCTTCTATTTTTCCATGTATGTATGCATAGATATCCTAAGTAGGTGAAACTCTGAAGGGAGTGCCAAAAAATGTACCCATCAAGTCTTCTCATAGAATTTTCCAAGAATACCTATTCAATTTAATTTGTGTTCTACTTGACACATTTACTACCTTTGACCCTTCCATTACATTTAAAAATAAAAATTCTAAAGAATAATTGTGTAAGAAGAATACATCTTGAATTTTCTTTTGAAAATATTAGGGTTTTGATGTTTTGCCTAGAGAAGATGTTGATGAGTCCAAATAATGGCTCAATTTTGATAGGATTTATCATATAAATTTTGTTGCTACTATAGACTTTAGTACCTAGTTATTGACACTCTCTATGTTATTTCCCTAAAATTATGAACCTTGGGCATGAACTTATCCTTGTGACTTTTATTAATATTAATTTGCTATGTGATATGTCTATGTTAATTTTACATTTGGTTGAATAAATGCTACTTTAAGATGATTATGGATATGAAATTGTTTTGTGCATGCTAATGTCATCATGCAGGTTCACATAGATGCAAATATAAATGAATCTTGCAAAGTGGAAGAAGTTCATGCCAGTTGGCCGGTTGCTAAAGAAGTCAAAAAGATAGTCATTAAAGAGGTCAATGGAGGGAAACTTCCAATGGAGGGAAACTCCTAGCTCATGTAGAAGTTGTAACTTACCTTTAAATGATCATGTCTGTTAGTTGAGAAAATCTAGGAAGTGTTGTTGTGTTGGATCCTCATTGAGACAAGTCTTCTTTGACTAAATTTGGTGCATGCATAACTTCCTCTCTTTTTTATGCTTTCAATAAATGGAATCCTCCTATTTTGTTGGAGTCGATTTCCTAGTTATTTAGGGTTAATTACAAGCTTTTCCCTTTATAAATAATGGTCAAATGCCCCTTTTCATAAGGTTGGATGTTCTGAAATTGTACTTGCATTTTTTAGTTTCAATTAATATAGCTATATTGTTGATATGATGTAATCATGTTTTCAAGGAATAAAATGATATTTTGATTTGTTGCATCTGAGTTAGCCTGGGGAATACTCATGCAAGGGGGGCCACTTGGTGAGAATTCCATCCATTTATTTTAATAGTTATTTTTCTATTTAGTAATTAGTTTCAATCTCAGCAGTTGTCAGTTCCTGGAGCCATTGAAACTTTGTTTTGTGATTGTTCTTGTAGCCAAGGAAAATAGAGTAACTTCATGTCTGTTTGCTGAGATTTCTATTTTTTTCATCCATTCCAATTCAATTGTTGATGCTTAGTTTAGTTTTTGATTCATGTTCAACACTTATGTTAATTCAAATTGTTGAGGCAATGTTGGCAGAATATTATCCTCCTTGCAGACAAAATAAGGACTACAGATGCAAAATCGTAGCCAACATTGACAACAAGAAGATTCCACTAGAATTTAGGCTAGTTTAGGTTGATGATGATCAGGTTTTCTACATGGCAATAAAAGAATACCATGGCTCTAAGACAAGGTATAAGCCACCAAATCCATTATCTTTAGTGCACCTTATTTGAATTCTTATGTATTTGGTAATCAATGGAAACCCCCATACCCATCAAACTTTGGAGGCTATCCACCTCAGCCTTGGAAAAACCCTCCAAATACTTGGACCAATTACCAAAACTCTCCACCTCAGTGGCAACAATTCTAGGGGAATTGGCAGCAACCTCTAGGAAACTGGCAACATACATCCCAATGGAGGGGAGGACAACAATGGCCAAACCAGGCAACTGGTTACATGCAGCCACCTCCACAGCCTCGGTAGCCTGCCATAATGCCTCCTCCTTCTAAATCAAACTATAGCACACCTAGACCTACTTAGTTACCAAGTCAACCCACACCTAACCCAAATAAGAAACAACATCAACTTTTCTACTCTATAGATCCCAATCAATTTCCTACATATGTTGTGAGTGTGTGAGTGATATTGGATTTGCATTCAAGAAGTACTTTTCATCTCCTTCCACTCCTATCATAACAGAGCTTCCCAGGAAGAAGGGGAGCATCATAATCTATCAAATATCCCTACTCAGTCAAATGTGCCTAAGAATCCTAAACCAGTTCAATAGTCTGACCAAGACCCACCATTTCCTCAAAGGTTAGAAGTTGTTAAACAAAAGGAAGAGAAGGAATAAACAACCTTTGATATCTTGGATTAGTTGAACCATATATGTGTTAAGATACCCTTTTTCTAGTCCATAAAATATGTCCCCATATATAGCAAGACAATCAAGGAAGCATGTCTCAAGAAGCCTAGGACGAAAAAGAATGACCCAACTACTATTCATGTGGTGGGATAGTTGGTAGATATCATGGTTGGAAAAGTTATTGTTCCTAAATACACTGACCTAGGTGGTCCTGTGGTAGGAGTAATTTTAAATGGAATTCAAGTAAAGAATTATCTAATAGATTTGAGAGTAGCTATCAATGTGATGACTAAGGATACCCTGTAGCAACTAAATGTTGCAAATATGAGACCTACTCCTACTATCCTGAAACTTATTGATAGTTCCACTGTCAAACCAAATGGTATAGTAGAAGACCTTGTTGTTACTCTAGACTCTTGGGAGTACCCAACATATTTCATGATCCTTTCCCCTAAAGCTACATTAGGAGGGTATCCCATTATTATCGATAGGCCATTGATAGCTACAAAAGATGCTTATATATTGGATGCCAGTCAAGGGAAATGACTATTTCTAATGGGAGAAGCACTAAGAAATTTGTCCTCTACTCTCCTGCTCAACCATCCCATGATATGGATAACCCCATATGGCCACATATTGGAGAAGAGTGTAAGGGATTTAATTCAATGGAACAACTCATGATGATAGGTAGAAGTCCTTTTATACAGCTTCAGGAAGAAGATGAAATATTATCTCATATAATTCAAAACCTTTGTGAAGTGCATGAAGAATCATCCAGTCATGAATATGGTTTTGCATGTCCATTACAGACACTTCTACCCACTCCTCATGCATTTGGGTTTCTCGCAACAATAGATATGATTCATATATTGTTACCACATGAGTTAAAAATGCCAAGAATTAGTGAAATAGCCATGATTGAGTTGACCATACAAGTACAAGTTTCAGAAGGGAAACATTTGAATATTAATAGCAAGTCAAGAGTAGCAGTTGTCCCCGACAAACCTCTTGAAGTTGCATCAACATGCATTTGTATGGGACCACCATGAAATGAAAGGATTCGATCCCAAACTCCATAATAATAGGATCTATATAAGAGATGACTGCATGCCAGTAAGGTAGCCATAAAGGAGAATTAACCCTACATGGAGGGAGATTGTAAAAGGGGAACTACAAAAGTTATTGGATGCAGGATTTATCTACCATATCTCAGAAAACAAATGGGTGTCCCCATTAGTAATTGTTCCTAACAAGGGAGATAAATGGAGAGTTTGTATTGACTATAGAGAACTAAAATTTTCCACCAAAAAGGATCATGTTTCCCTTCCTTTTATAGAACAAGTACCGTACTCACTTGTAGGTTAGCAATATTTTTCTTTCCTAGATGGATTTAGTGGTTATAATCAGATACAGATTACACCTGAGGATCAAGAGAAGAAATTTTTTATCCATCCTTGGGGGACTTATGCCTATTCATTACTTTCATTTGGTTTATGTAATGCACCTACAACCTTTCAAAGAGCGGTTATTAGCATATTCTCATATATCTCACATGATTGAATGGAGATCTACATGGATGATTTTACTACTTGTGGTGTTGATTTTAAAGAAGCATTAGAGAACCTAAGAAAAGTTTTGTAGAGATGTGAGGACCATAATATGTCCTTGAATAGCGATAAATTATTTATGATGATGCAGGAAGGATTAGTCCTTGACCATTATATCTCTCAGAAAGGAATTCAAGTGGACCCAACCAAGATTGAGGTGATTACCAATCTTCCTATTCCTTCCAAGCCAAAAGATGTTAGAAGTTTCCTGGGGCATGTAGGATACTATAGGTGCTTCATAAAATATTTCAGTAAGATGGAAGCACCACTTTATACTCTTCTAACTAAAGATGTTGAGTTCTAGTGGATAGAGGATTGTGACAAAGCATTCTTTTATTTAAAAGAATTCTTAACCCATGTTGTTGTGCTCAAAGGCCCTAATTGGGAACTCCCATTCCATATTCATATAGATGCATATGATTATGCTATAGGGGCTATCTTGGGACAAAAAGAGGGGGCAATTGAGAATGCAATCTACTTTGTCAGTAAGAACCTACAAGGAGCTATGTTTAACTACACAGTGACAAAGAAGGAGATGTTGGCAATCATTTATGCTCTCAACAAGATATTAGATCTTTGTACATACAAACCATGGATCCATAAGATACCTTATGAATAAGCATTGATTTTTAGCTAGGTGATTGCTATTAATGCAGGAATTTTATATCACCATTGTAGACAAACAGAGTAAGGAAAATGTTGTGGCATAATTTCTCTCTAGATTGAATACATTAGAGGACACTCAAGTCATTGATGACTCCTTCCCTGATGATCATTTTTTTCCATCAATGTGCATACACCTTGGTATGCAGATATAGCCAATTATTTGGTTACATGGAGAGTTCCCCCTAATTTCTCTCCAAAAGAGAGAAGGGTTCTTATTGAGAAAAACTTTCCTTTCTCATGGATTGTAGGGTGTTTATTCTACACTAGAATAGATCATGTGATGAGAAGATGTGTAACAGAGGATGAAACCTATGATATACTACATGCATGTCATAATGAACCCTGTGGAGGGAACTATTCAGCTAAGAGAATAATAATTAAGATTCTGAATACAGGGTATTACTGGCCCACACTTCATAAGGATGCAAGAAAGTATACTAGGAAGTGTGATAGATGTCATAGGATGGGCTGGCCAACTAAATTTGATGAGATGGCTCTATAACCTTAAGTAGTCATCACACCATTTTATAAATGACGAATTGATTTTGTAGGTCCAATTGATCCACCATCAAATGGAAAATCTTACATATTGGTTTGCATTGACTATGTGACCAAGTGGGTTGAGGTCAAAGCTATGAAACATGCCAAAGAAAATAA
>VDFB02147649.1:0-11459 GCA_007258455.2 Sequoia sempervirens | reverse complement strand
AACTCTGTTTTTCCTTTCTTTTTGTTGAAGTTTTGAACTTCTCCATCATGTCATGCCTTCCATTCTTTCTTTGCTCTTTCCTTTGTATTTTTGAACTTTTGGACTTGTCTTTATTGGCATACCTATTGCTTGATCCTTGATGCCTTGACTTGTGGTATGAGTCTTGTGGTTTTTTCAACTCTTGCACCCCGATATTTATGCCTTTGGTTCTTTTCTCTAGCTTGTGTCGTAATGTCATTAATGGTCTGTTTTGGTGCCATAAATTTCACATGTAAGATCTTTCTTGCCCATAATCATTGTTCAAATTGGAAGATGTGGATTCACATTGTGGATCACAATGTTGTAGTGGATAGAAAAGAATGAACACATCTATTTAGGGACTGTCATCAATTACTTTACACAAAACCCCTATTTGGAAACTGATTGAGCACTTTTGTTTGAGTGTGGAGATTAGAGAACTAAAACCCTTTTGATTTCCAAAGTTCAAGGATGAAACCCCTTTGGCTAGAGAGCGATTTCATTCAAAGGTCGGATTGGAGCTTCATTGATTGTGGATTTCAGTGGCATTGTATTGGTTTGATTTGCTATTGCTGTTAATGAACATGAAATTTTAATGTTATAATTGCCGATGTTGCAAACTATTTGAATGTAACGCAGTCTTTATTTGTAACAAGAGAAAGATCAAGAGTTGTAATTGTTATGTCTGTTATTTGCTGTTTGCTGATAAGAATATGATGATAATTATAATGTGTGAGCAGTGAATTAGATCCGAGTTATTTAAGATGTGATTCAAATGTTAGAATCTAATATTTTTGTCCCAAACTGTTAGATTTGTGTGAACAGATTAAAAGCACAGAAAATAATTCAAAATCAGACAAAATAACACAGCATATACCCTGGGAAAACCCTCCTCTTGAGGGAGAAAAACCCAGCAACAAAGATCTCTCTTATATTTGATGTAACAGTGGCAACTTTACACATTACAATGAGGTCTAACACAAGACCGATATACAGCACCTGGCAAGATGGAATAACTGATAACAGCCTGCCAATTCATACCTGGCAATATACAGAATTGACTGAACACAGATCTGGCGATCTTCAGAATAACTGGCAATAAGTCTCTTTACAAAGAGGCCACACACAAGGCCAATATCAGTACTAGCAATGGCTGTAGAATAATCAAATAATCTGCTCTTACTTGATCTCTGATCTGCACTTAACTTCACAATCTGCACTTAGAAGAATTCGCACTTCTCTCTTGAAGAGTTCGCACTTATTAGCTCTTGATCAAATTCGCAAACTGAACTTTGATGATTCGCAATCTGCTAGCAATGAATTCGTCCTTGCAAATAATTCATACTAGATGATATATCGCGCTTTCTTGATGTTCGCCCTGTATGTATTTCGCACTGTATGATATGTGTCTTTGTATGATGTTCGCACTGTATATATACAACTTAGGGAGGTCGCACCTCCTCATATCATAAGGTCGGCCAAGATAAATGTTATTTACAAGACACAAAGGATGTCGGCCAGAAATATATTCATAAAGAATGTCGGCCTTAATAAATATTAAATGTCTTCTAATAAGTGACCAAGATGAATTCGTATTTTCTTATGTCGGCCATAATGAAAATAATACAAAACAATAAATATAAATTGAATAGCCAACGGCTATCATTCAATTTATGTTTCCACGAAAGAGCTGAGCTGGAAGGAGCTACCGAAGCTGCTATATCATTAACACAAACAATAAGTATTTGTGGAAGGTTAGAAATCAGATTTGTAGAGAGTGTTTGTGGAAGGTTAGAAATCGGATTTTCCAGGACATTGTAGAGAGTGTTTGAAGATGTTGAAAATCATGACCTTTTTGTTACCAAGGTTGCCCACAAGTTGGTGAAGCATACAAAAGCCAGCAAGGGCATCAAGTTGTTGCTATCACATGTATCTAAAGTGGATGTCAGAAACAACCAACAATTTTATTCAACAACGAAAACATCCTAAGGAGAGGATGTTGCTATCACATGTATCTAAAGTGGACATCGAAAATAACTAACAAAACTTTGGACTTGAGGCTATCATGAATGAGTTAGGCCACTCGACTAGAACCATAGACTCTGTTTGATCTATAGGTCATACATCAATAAATCAAAACCTAAGAGTGATCTATGACTATAGGGAGGGCTTGTTCAGGGCTCTTGTGGGCCTTAGTGAGTAAGATGAGATCTCGAGAGCAATAACATCTTAAAAAGTACTTGAGGAAGATCGTATAGTTCCATTACAGTTCCAACAAGCAATGGAGATGCCATTGCCACCTGTTAAGACCCAAGGCCATTGTGATGCCAATAGTCTAGAGTGTTACCACCTTGGAGAGGGGGAGTCACAAATTATGGCCTTACTATTGAAATGAGGAAAAATGAAATTACTCTCGAATCAAAATTGGTCATTCACATTCACATTCAAACTATTACATTGAATTGCCTTTAAAAGGCCAAAATCCCGTATGAAACTATTTATGGGAAAATAACTACCAAAACCAAAATATTTATTAAATTAACAATAGTTTGTGAATTTATTTATTTAACTATTAACTATGTCTTTTATTAAATTCTAACACCCTCCCTTAGTACTGACATAGAGGAAAACTAGAAATTAGTACACATATTCTTCGTCACTTTGATGTGGAATTTCTTCATCACTTGACTTGTGGTCTTGTCCTTCAATTATGAAAGCGTTATCTTGCAACTTTCCATCAAGAAGATCCTGTGCTCTCTCTTTGCAATTCGGTACTACATGTCCTATCTTTTTACAATAGAAACATGTGCCACTTGCATGTTTGAACTTCGTCAAATGTTTTGATTTCTTATAAGAAGTACTAGCCTTGTTCTGTGCAGTCAATGCAACTTCTTCTTCTTAAACATGTTTGTTTCTTTCATCAAGCAATGTGGATATAGTACTTCTAGACTTGGATTGATTTTGCTTAAGGTGAATACCTTGTGAGACATACTATTTGTTATACTATTTAAAAGTATGGCTTTAGCATCATTTTCTTTTATTTCTTCATTTATACCATCCAACTGATTTATCAAGGAATAGAATTTAGTATTTACTGATGTGAGACACTATATCTTCAGCTTCTTCCATTTTCAAACCATACAACGTTTGCTTTATAGTTATTTTTGCACTATCAGCTTTTGATCCAAACAAAGTATTCAATGTTTCCCAGATGTCCTTAGAAGATTTTTTAATATCTACATGATGCAAATAAGGTTTAGATAAACCGAGACCAATTATAGCCAATGCTTTCTTATCTTTTACCTTCCATTTTTGAAGTTCATTTGCATCTATTGGCTTTGGCATTGTATCATCAACAATTTCCGAGAGATCTCTTTCAATTAACACTAACTGTACCTGTATTTGCCAACTGTGAAAGTCATTTCCATCAAACTTTTCATAAAGGCTTAATTTATCCATTCTGTGTTGAATAAATTGTGTCCTTTTAAAAAAATAATATTTATATCCTCAATATTTCCCACACTTTTATTTTTCAGAAAATAGAAAGAAAAACTCACCACACAGCACACCTCTTTGCAGAATGTCTTAACAAAAAATTAAAAAAAACCTCTGAAAACTGCTTCATGCGCCTTTGCATAACCTTTCCCTGCGCACTCTCTCCTTCTCTATTTTATTCACTCCAATGGCTGAATGGAGTGGAGTGTGAATTTACTGTCGTGTATATTGAAGAAGGAAGGAATGTATTGGAGAAGCGGCCAACACTAAGTATATAATTCATTGCACCTGTTGCTGATACCGAACTATGTATTTGTAACCGCAATTCTGGATCGTTCAGTATATCCAAAAAAATGCCTCTCAACTGCCTGGCACTGCTAATGAATGCTTCTCCTAGAAAGAACATGGAGAGGCATGATTTTCAACGCATATGCTTGCAAAAGATTGGGGTATATAATTTTTATTTTAAATTTTTTTGGGATGATAACAATGGACAAAATGGAATGTCAAACACACAGTGGAGAGAAAGAGAAGAAATGCAGATGAATGATGGAGTCAAAAGGGTTTTGCACATGGTCTACATTGCTCACCTGTTGACGAATGCAAGAATGGAAGAAAACAGTAGCAGTTGCACGTGGTCCTCACTGCAGTACCATTGTAAACATCGCTTTGGATGAAAACAAACAAATGGAAGGAGATTAGAGAGAGGACCAGGAAGAAACCTGCTCTGATACCATATTGAAATGAGGAAAAACAAGATTACTCTTGAATCAAAATCGGTCATTCACATTCACATTCAAACTATTACATTGAATTGCCTTTAAAAGGCCAAAATCCCATATGAAACTATTTATTGGAAAATAACTACCAAAATCAAAATATTTATTAAGTTAACAATAGTTTGTTAATTTATTTATTTAACTATTAACTATGTGATGTATTAAATTCTAACACTTCCAATCTTAGATAACAACCCATGTTCTTCTTGGCATCTATAACTTGAATATGGGTTTGCCGAAGCTTCTCTACTTGGCGCCTTGTAAGATCCATATATAGATAAATCTATTGGAGGGAGAAGAGCTTTTTTTCCTTGAGAGCTTGCAAATTTTCTTCTGCAGAATGGAATTGGATGACAAGGCTGTTGTTAGATACTGTCCAAGCCTTGTTAATGGTGATCTCCTTTAAATCTAAGGAAGGATTCATGCTGGAATGCATGACCTGCCTGTAATGCATGAGTTGGCTTAGGGAGGCTTGAAGGTGAGTGCCTTGGTCTGTTGTTCCCTTACTTCTTTAAACATTTCTTGGACAGCCATTTCAATAATAAGAGGTGCCTTCTTTCCTTTAACCATTTGCACCCACAAACTTTGCTTGTTAACCTGTTTTTGGATAGACTGTTGTTGGGCCATGATAAGGTAGTGGAGTTGTCTCTTGATCCAGAGCAACATTTGGATTGGGAATGAACGGAGCTATGGAAAATTAGGTAACTAGCTACTGCATAACTATTCAACTCTTTTAATGATTAAAAACTTTATACTTATCTTTTGTTGCCTCGTCAATGTAATCTAATGCAGGTACATCTATAAGGTATAGATTTTGGGGCTCTAAAGTTGTTTCATTTATTTGAAATTGTGCAAAGATTCTGATAAGCACTTAGTTGACTTGGATACTGAAACCTAATATGCCAAATTTGGCATATGTGAAGATCTGAAATTCATTCATTTGAGTGGCCTCTGTATGCTGACATGTTTGCCATATACACCCTTGTTTTGGCTGCAACCTGCTGATGTGCGGCCTTGGTCAACTGCTGACTTCAGCAAAGTGCCAGACATCATTGATGGCCAAACTTCCAAAGCCTTATTCCATTACCTTCAATTCTATGAGTTTCGTCTTCATTCTCAGAGGATTTGCAGTTGAACACATTCTAATCAGTTTCTCTGCCTTGAAGCTCTAGTGACTGTCTTGCAGCCCTAGATCCTTTTCTTGACCTCAAATTTGAAACCTAGTCATAGCACAGACAGCTCACCAAGAAATGAACATATAGACTTGGGGGCTGAAAAATGTAAAGCAACAGATTAAAATACACCATTCCTCTCCCCTACTAACAAATGCTTAGAGGTGCTTATGTACTAAGTGGTTCTCCTTGCCATGTAATTTACTCAAGTTATCTTGAAGAAATGAACATTTAGTCCACGGTTTGTTCATTTGGTTGAAAATCTTTGTGGATTTAATTGACATTTCCTTGTAATTATGATTAAGCTGTGCACTAACTAAACAATTTAATTCTCTTCTGTTATGAACCTTGAAAGTAATAATCATAATATAAATAGAAATGGGGTATATCAATAGGCACAAATAGTAGTCTTATGCCTATTCATTGCATATAAAATACATTGATAAACAGTGTCAACAATTGATGAATATACTACACATACATTAATTCATTCCTAGTAATATATTGTACTGTTAACTTGCATTTACGATATAAAAGCCTTTGTATTTGTCTTTATTTGCTCACAGCTGCTTACTAAACAATTGTATCTAATATTACTATTAGTAATCAATATTTTATTTTCTTTTCTATTGGAGTTTATTTCCATGCAGCATCCAATTCATGGATTGCCATAACTGAGTTACTGGCGCATGATGCATACTATTTCTAATTTCTCCTTCTCTAAGCTTGATGTTTATCTGGAAATTTATGGTGTGTGTGATAATATCTGGAAATTAAAATAAGTCATATATTTAAGAAATTTATACTTATACTTTGAAGGAGTATATCATTCCAGTTGTTTTAATTGGATGTTCATCTTTCCCATTTTGCCTGAAAATTAGAATAATGTAATCTAGTATTTTGCAAGTGTTAGTTTTTGCTCTTTCGTTCTTATGAATGTATTCATCTTCTCTTTGCATTCCATCAGTTTAGAATTTATTGAAGTTTCAGGATGTGTAGTTAAATTTTCTTTTATATTGGTTGTCACTCAGGCATCAGTTCTGGAGCAGACAGTTTTTAATCATTCAGATGTAAAGCCTGGTTTGGTTGTGAAAGCCAAGATTGTCAAAATGGAGGAATTTGGTGCAATCGTACAGCTCTCAAATGGTGTAAAAGCTCTATGCCCTCTTCAGCATATGTCAGAGTTTGAAGTTGCGAAGCCTAGTAAAAAGTTTAAGGTCTGTGTTATCTTCTTAGCTTTTGGCTCATTTATTTCTGTGACATGTTCTTTTTAGTGGTTACATTTTAGCTATAGTAAAGCAGTAATTTGTATAGTAGTGAAAAGGAGGAAACTTTGTATTCATGTTTTTTCAAAAAATGGATTCTAGTCTGGTTTGCTAATTATTGATCTTCTGTATATTAGGATTCACTATGAGGTATTAAAGAAGGAATCAATGAAAAATAGAAAGAAAATATTGTAATGTCCATGAATGATCAAAAATAGATGAAGGGGATTGTTATGTACATCAGGTACAGTAGCAAAAGACTAGGGCAAAAAGTGTCCTAGACATGAAGCAACAACAAAAAGCTATAAAAGCTGAAACATGGGGGGTTAAACTAAAAAGCGTGATCCCAAGCTAGTAAAATTCTAAATAGAAAAGATTAGGGAGAATCTCACAATGGAGTAGAAACTAAAGAAGATGAAATAAGCTAACCAATTTTTTCGTTAAATTGCACAACACAAACCAGCACTTGGCCAACTTGATTAGCGTTAGCTCCAATCAAATCCTCTAACAAAACAACTCTAACCAAGAATGCGCCCTAAAACCACTTAAGGAAGAGGGGCGGGCATATGGTGAGAGGATCCCTATGCTTCAACTTGATACAAAATGGAATGCCATTGAACTGAAACAAACTCAATGTCAAGAATGTGCACTCAAGATCCCAGTGAGGGCGAGGTGCTAACATATGACGGAGTTATTAATTGAAATTGAAACAATTAGGCGGATAACTAGCCATAGGAATTCATACTAACTAATTCTTCCGCTGCGGCGGGCATCCACTTAAGAGTGGGGATTCACCACTTGAGAGTGGGTACAAGAGTGATACAAATTCAATTATCCACACTGGCGGTAAACCATCCAGGGGTACTAATGTGAAATTAAAGAAAGAATTGCAGCAATAAAGGACTGGAACAGTACTACTGTTTATAGTCTTACAATATGGAAAAAGAGCTGCAAATTACATGAAAATTACAATAGATTCAATGTACCATGATACTGGATGATTCCATGTTAGACATCAACAATAAATGATGAAGAAAGGACTGGAGATTCAAACTTAAACAAGTCTGATGTAAAATAACAATTCTGGAAATGAATAACCAGCAATTGTGAAACCAATTAAATGCTCATAACTTCACCAAATTACCTCCGAATTGAGTGATGCCTTTTGTAGTAGCCTTCTAGGAGGTAGGCGACCAAAATCAGATCACAAAACAGCACCAAAACTAAGCATATAATTCAAGCACGAATTCCAATACTTCAAGAATGGTACAACCCTCCTTGAGGGGCGATTTTGACATTAAAAATCAGCAACTAAAAATTAAAATCTGATAATCTCCAAAGATGGTCGCCTTGGGCGTAGAAATGGATTGGAAAAGTACCCACAAGCAAAATAAATTCACTCCAAAAGCTGTATGCAAAAACCACCTTCAGCTGTGACTGTATCAGCAACTTCAAAATTGGAAATTTCATCAAAAATCTTCATCTGTTGAGCTCACTCTGGTAGTCTGATTTGAGAAGCAGCAAATATCCAACTAGGTGTTGTATTTCAAACACGAAATTGGTGAGAGGCTAGGAGGTAAGCTTTCGTCGAAGCAAAATATCAATTGTCATTTCGACAGCATAACTTTAGCATGAATTCATGGATGATAAAAGCTGGAGCAAAACTTCTCTTTTATAAAAAAAGAGGTGACTTTTCAAATTCCCAAAACTCCTCCAAGAATGGGATGCCAAAAGTCCTCTTTGAAATATTTTAAAATTCAAAATATTAAATCCTCCTTTAGAATGACGTCCACTTCAAGGCACAATAAAACTTTATTAAATATTTAATATCTCCTTCATGAGGGCGTCCCCCTTCAT
Source organism: Sequoia sempervirens (assembly GCA_007258455.2). NCBI lineage: Eukaryota > Viridiplantae > Streptophyta > Pinopsida > Cupressales > Cupressaceae > Sequoia > Sequoia sempervirens. The sequence continues at coordinate 2,873 of VDFB02147649.1, read as the reverse complement.
GGCCACCTTTTAAACACAACTTAAAGTTAATGAACTAGGCCAAAGGGTCAACTTGAAATTAAAACATTAATGCCTTGAAATATATTATTTCACCAAATAATACTTTTTAAAGCCAAAATCAAACCCAAGCAACTGCTCCAACTGAAAATGACTTACTGAAGTGCTGACAACTGATCACTGCCAAAAATAGAATTTACTAAAAATAGAAAATTCCGAAAAATGCCAAAAACCACCAAGCGAAGGAAACCCTAATTTCACTTCTGATTAGCCTACGGATTTCCGGAAATAGGCTATCAGTCACAGAAGAGCATATGGCCAAAATGGGGACATTACAGAAGACCACTGATTTGGGAACCAAAAACCTGGAGTGTTAATGTTCAGTAATGCATTGGAGGAGCCAAAAATGTTATCACCTATCATTGTAAGGGTAAAAATGGAGAGTCTGGGAAAACTTGTTGGGGAATTAGGTAGCCAGGTTGGACAACCTGAGGAGGTAACTAATTCTGCAAATTAACTCCTCTAACATTCAAGGCTGATGAACTACTTGGTAGAAGGAAAAAAATTGTGATCCGAGCCTGCCCTTGGGATCTATACCCTTGAGAGGGTCCCCAACATTAAGAAGAGATAGAACCAAGACCATTAGAATGAGAGCCAGGGTGCCGAGGCGTTGTAGCTGTAGTAGACTGCAAGGATGAGCAATGCCTCACTAATCTGCTCCCATCTATGCTTGAATCAATTGTATTCATAGGGTGCTTGACACCTCCAACATAAGTGGTGAGTTGAAGGAAGCAAGTAATCAATTTGCCAGATATGGTACCACCACAAAGAGATCTAATCCTAAACTTGGTGACCTCATGGAGTAAAAGGGCCAAGCACCTCTGATTTGGGTAATTTAAGAAGGCAAATAGAGAATCCCTAGAATCTTTCTATAAACAATACCTGCCATGGATTGCATAGGTCATTGGACACAAGAAAATTAAATATTAAAATGCTCCTCAAACTCTACCTCACGAAGAGAGGAAATGAGGCATATGGTAAATGTCCTCTCTAATGGATTTATTGAGAATCTCTTTCCCTGAAAGAAGGTGACAAAGAGCTCGTAAAGAGTATTTGAAGGGAGGGGGCTGGTTCAAAGACATGCCAATAGATTGGAATAGCACATCAACCTTAGAGAACCAACAACACTGAGGTCCAAGTGGACCTAAAGAAGCATGACTCCCAATTTAAATGTCAGTTATGATATGTACAAAATTCATATGAGTACAACACATTACTCATTCGTTGATTCATATATATATATATATATATATGTCTTCTCACCCATATTATTTATATTCACATAGCTAATATACATTTTTTTATTGTATATTTAATATCAAGATGCTACTTATAGATTGGAAAAATGGCTCGTGACCGAAATTTCATCATGCAACAAAGCAGGAGGTCAAAAGTTGGTGAGCTGCAGGTTGAAGGCGCACAAAGCTTGCACTAGTATGGATGGAGGATGGGAATGATGGCAAAGAATGAAGGAGAATGAGTTTGGCGATTGCAAGCACTTCGACGTTCATAACCATGCGACAGGTGCAAAAAAGGTCTCCCTCAACAACAGGCCTCCGGATAAGTGCATCTCACTCATCCTCAAAAGTGATGCTTTAAAAAACAAAGTAGCTAAGGTAAAAGAGAAAGCCTTTCTCATCAAATGGGTTGGTGAATGGTCATCAAAGGGAAGAATTCTACACTGGTGCCATAAACTATGGGGAAAGGACATATCGATGAAGTTCTTTCCGAAGGGGTTTTTTTCATGTTTGAATGCTCAAGCACAGAGCAGAAGATTGAAATTTAACGGGGTGGGACTTACTTAATGGATGGGTCCGGGTTCTTTATATAAGATTGGGAACCAACTTTCAATCTCCTCAAACAGGAAATCGAGGTGGCATCGGTTTGGCTAAGATTATATAGTTTTCCGTAGGAATATTGGGATAAGGAAATCCTAGAAGTAATTGGAAATCAGATTGGGACCTTTATTAAGGCAGATGAGAAGATTGAAGAAGGCGACTTTGGCATCTACACTTGAATTTGTGTAGAGGTGAACATAAGAGAGTGAATCCCCTATGAGATCGAAATCTTATCAGACACAAGGGTATGGCGGTAGAGGGTGGAAAAGGATTTTCTAATGCTAATATGCAATTCATGTGCGACCTTTGGCCACTATGTGGGGGAATGTGCAAGGAAAAAAGAAAGTGAGGCGGATGAGGCCCCTCCAAGCCCCAAATTGTCAAAAAATGCCAACAATCAAGGGTTTATTGAATTGGCCAACTCGGATGGAATGGGAGGTTCGGGACAAGTCCTAGAAGCAATGCAAAGTGATAGAGTGAACAAAGCTAAATGTGGCCCAAAAGTAGTAGGCCAAGCATTGTTGGAATTGCGATTGGATTGCAGTGGTGGAGTACCCCAAGGAGTTAGGGAAGCAATCTTGGCCAAGTGAAGCAAGGCAATTCCTCAAAGTCCAAAAGGTTGATCAACCCACACCCGAAGTAGTCACCATCAATGCAAATGCAAAGGTGCAATTCGTGGTGCCTAGTTGGGAAGAGCAAGTGTTGGAGGAGGAAATTGAGGGTGACAGTGGCGATGACAATGTGGACATGTTAGAGGAAAGAATACTGGAATAGTTCGCATTGAAGCTAAAGAAACTAGTGAATCATGAAAAAGGCAGTAGAGGGAGAAAATCAATTAAAGCAAGTTTGGAAATTGCTGGGAATGTGAAGGGACAAAGAAAATTGAGATAAGGGAAGGAAAGTCCCCTTCCCTAGGTCTCATGATTCTCCTATCATGGAATGTTAGGGGTGTAAACACCCTTGACAAAAGGCGTCTAC
>VDFB02147648.1:0-13200 GCA_007258455.2 Sequoia sempervirens | reverse complement strand
TAAATTTATGCGATAACTATAGAAAATATTGCCCAATAATAGCCAAATAATTTTTTTGATTTTTCTAAAAAAAAATTGCCTTGATGGAGGACTTACAGGGATGATTTTTTTCTGCAAACATGTACAGATTTGTACAAAAAATGCAAACCCTAGATTATACCTCAAGGCTCCCGGATGATATATCTCTGATTTTGATGAATGAATAGGCGATCTATGGGTTTTGAGGCCTTCTGGACATAATGGAGAGGTCGGAGAGAGCCTGATCTGCACCAGAAATCAGCTTGGCTCCCAGGTAGAGCCAACTAGCCTGCAACATAAAACCCTAAGCCTTCTTGAATCTTGCACTCCAAACTTCCTGGATCTAGGGTTGATGTTTCAATGGACTAGCTCTGATACCATGTTGAGATGATGAATTGCATAGCCCTAAGCTCGAATCTCTAATGAAGGACTTTAGCCATGAAAGATAATCTCAAATCACAAAGAGAGAAGTGTTGCAACAATGGAATGTTGGATTAAAGATCTCATTGATAATATGATTGATAAGGATATTGATATGATATGATATGTTTGTATGCACGATTATATAGCAAGAGGAAAACCCTAATATGCATGAGATGTTGCTAAGTGTTAAAAATCTAACAACATGTGAACCCTATGGTGATGATCATCATTAAATGATGAGATAAGTTCTAGTCTTTATCCCACAAACTAGAAGGGAATATTATCCCCATTTATTAAAATGATCGCAACCTAGGACTAAATGATTAAATGCAAGACTCCAGTTAACTTTTATGCTAGTGTAATAATTAATTAATTAATTACACCAACATTTTGCTTTTACATACTTCATAGACTTGAAACTCTTCCTATTTCATATGTGGAAAATGATTAAGTTTAGGCTAACAAAGGTCTTAGGCTTGAAAATAAAATAAACCAAACTTTGATTCAAGTAAAACAAACCAATATAAGGCACTGGGTGAAGTTGGAAATCTATATAGGGACCACAAACCATGTCATATACACCTTAGTGGAAATAATTAGAGTGAAATGAATTATATAGAGGATTAATTACACTCATTAGTCAATAAAAACTTGTAAAGGGGATCCCTAGTTTAGAAAATTGTGGTGTGTTATTTTTAGGACAATATGAATAAAGCTCAAGGCCTCTCCCAGATTGTTTAGCATAAGGGATGTTAGAAGAAATACAATTCCCAATGATAATTAACCAATATTCTTTCCCCTTGTGCGCTTAACAACCCAATTTACACAAAGAGCAATACTCTTTCTAAATAAGAAAGATCCCATTGTTGTGGAAACAAAAACATAAACCCACAAACTTAAATAATATTGCAACACAAGTTAGTTACGAAGAAATAAAAAAGAAAAATTAAACAAAATAACATAATAACATATAAAACACATTTACGTGGTAAAATCTTGACAATATGCCAAATAAACATCCACGGGGCAAAGTATTGATATTTTTGTTGCTCAAAGAAATTGATTACAATCTTCAATGCTCCTATTCAAGAAAAAAAAATTGCCATTAAAGGCTATATATATAATATCTTTAAAATAACAAATAGCAATCACTTTCAAACTTAGAAAAATATAGTTTTATTTTATTGCTTTAATTGATTTTTTGTTTTATTGTTGTAGACATGTAAAATTGACTTAACACTTATCACAAATTTAGAACGTCCTAGAACAACCCCGAAACAACTCGAAACAACTCTGAATCAACTCGGAACATCTCAGAACGACCTTGAAATGACTCAGAACTCTAAATCAACTCAAAACATCTCAGAACGACCTCGAAAAGACTTGGAACAACTTTGAATCAACTTGGAATGTCTCGGAACGACCCCGAAATGACTCAAAACAACTCTGAATCAACTCGGAACCTCTCGGAACAACTCTGAAATGACTCTGAATCAACTCAAAACGTCTCTGAACAACTCTAAAATGACTCAAAACAACTTTGAATCAACTCGAAACGTCTTAGAATGACCCCAAAATTACTTGGAACAACTCTGAATCAACTCAAAATATCTCTGAATTAACTTAGAACATATCGAAACATCTCGAATCATCTTAAAATCATCACACGACATCTCACAACATATCAAACTACATCGAACGACATTCAAAACCCTAATTTCCTCTATTAATTGAATAATACAACATTATTTGATTGATTCACATTTCATCATTCTCGACAAATTGAATACATACTGTTTATTTAATAAAGTCTTGAAAAACCCTAATTCTATTATTAATCGAATAAAACAACGTTATTTGATTAATTCACATTTCATCATTTCGATTAATTAAATAAATTACCTTTATTTAATCAAGTCCTAATCTTATCTTACTTCATCTTGATTAGTCAAACAACGCTAATTATTTGTTACATCACTAATCCACCTTATTCCTCAAAATCAATTGAATTATTAAATCATAATAATTTAATTATCACATTTCCCCTCCAAAATTTGAATAATTGAATCAAATCAAATAAAACTATTCAAATTGGCAAAAAACAAAATCAAATTGGAATGAATGAATTAATTAAATTAATTAATTAATATTCTTCACCGACTTTTTGATTGAGGAAATCATGGATTGCTAACTAAGCAATCAATTCTGCTAACTCAACCATCTAATTCCTAACTCAACCCTAACTGATCAATCAATTGCTAACTAAGCAATAAAATCCTAACTAGCCAATCTATTCTTCAATCATCCTATTGTGCAATAAACTTTGCACAATTTCCTCATGTCTGAATCCTCTCAACTCCTTTTGACCGTTGATTTGGATTTCCTCCAACGCGATCTTGATTATTGATTCAAAAATTCTTTTTCTATATAACAAGCCTTTCTCTTCACAAATTATGATCAGAATTTCAACTTACCTTATGCAACGAAGTGTTGTCAAGATCACCATTGAGAGAGCTTCATCTTTTCTTCAAGAAAAAGCATTGATCATCAAGCTTTTGTGTACAAGCAATGGAGGCTTTGCAGTGATACGAACAACCCAACATCATGCAAAAACACTCCAACATGGGATGGTAATCTTTTCTTGTGTTGTTTGAATTCTATTTGTTAATCTTAGGATCTCATTTCATTCAAATAGCTTAGAATTGTTCATTTCATGAGTGATGGAATAGAATAGATTAAATGTTTTTGAATTAGATTAGTTTCTGATTTCAGTCTTACACTTTGATCTTGATTTCGTATTGTATTTCCTGATGGATTCCTTCCCCACCACACATTTTGGCACGCCCGGTGGGACCTAGGTCCTCCTCACTAACATTTTTTCTAGCTAAGTTGCAAGTTACAGGGTTTCAGAAGCTATCAGAGGCATTTCACGGACTACCTAGCAAAAGCTCGCTTTTGACTGGCAACATTTCTAAGCTTTTGCCAAAAAATCCATGCCTTTGCCATGGGAATGGTGCTTTTGCACTAAAACCAACACCTTTGCTAAAAAAACCACACTTTTGCTTCTTATTATGGGTTTTGCACTGTACAAAAAATCTGAGCTTTTGCAAATTTGATTTTCTGAGCTTTTGATCTTTTTTCTGAGCATTTTCTCTAGAAAACAAGTGCACAGATCCTGCACTATTGTAATGAACTTGATAATTTTTTCTTGTTTTGCAAGAACTAATGGGTTTTATGCAGGATTTGAAACATATTGACTTATTTTATGCAGGGAAGATGATCGATCCAAGTTATTTTTAGATCTACAAGCATTTTTATTAACTTAAGAATCTTCATTTTGGTGCTTAAAATTGAATAGAACAACTCTCACATTTTGATTTTGCTTCTATTTAAAATGAATTTTTTTAAAGCTTTCTAAGGTAATCTTCATTTTGGTGCCTAAAATTGAACAAAACAACTCTCACATTTTGATTTTGGTGCTATCTAAAATGAACATTTTTAAAGCTTTATAAGGTAGGAATCTTCATTTTGGTGCTTAAAATTGAACAAAACAACTCTCACATTTTGATTTTGGTGCTATCTAAAATGAACATTTTAAAGCTTTTTAAAGTAGGAACTTCATTTTGGGTGCTTAACATTGAACAAAACAACTCTCACGCTTGATTTGGTGTTGTTAAAATAAACCTTTTTTAAGCTTTCTAAAGTAGGAATTTCCTTTTTGGTGCTCATAAAAAGAACATAAAACACTTCAAATTTGGGCTCTAAAAATGAACACATTTCATATTTTCATAGTTAGGAACCTTTAAATTTGGTGCATAAAAAGAGCGCAAACGTCTTTCAATTTGTTGACAAATGTTCAATTTACATTTTGTTGACCATTAATGACAAGGCCTGATTTTCTTAGAAACACTTCAACTTTGGGGCTTAAAATGAACAAAAAAAATTCACACCATTGTTATCTTAATTGCTTGATGTCTTGAACACTTCAATTGGTGTAAAGATAAAAAGAGCATTTCAGTTTACTCACATATTCTTGGGGATAACACCGTTCGAGGTGTTTAAAATAAATCAATTTGCGATGAATTATCTTCTATGCATGCATTGATTGGCAAGCTGAAGTGTTTTGTCTTCTCCCCTCACACCATTTTGGTGATCTTGGGTGAGCGAAGAACATTTTTTAGCTTCGCATTTATTTTAAAAGTTTTACCTTCTTAGAGGGCCTACCTATTGAGACACATCTTGCACTAGAGAACTCATAGGCGACCCAAGCGGTACTTTTGTTCTGGACTGCTATATAAATCTTTTGTGAGTGTGAGGAAAGTTCATCACTCGCCGGGTGCGGATGTCCTATACCGACATATTCTTCCCCAATATCCTTGTGATGTGTAAAAACCCGAAAGGGCTGGAAGGTTCTTAATTGAACGAAACGCCACATGTGTAGGTTCCCAAAAATAATATCCCCAGAACATGACTAAGATCCAATTGTTTTAGAAGCCATCCTATTATCCAAAAAAATCTTTGAAAGTGGTGCATCGAAATTTACTTCTGAGAAGTTACTTTCCAAGTCCGACTACAAGCCTATGCCATAAGTAGCATGTAAAATCATCTCTTCAGAGCATGAGGCAGGCCCACCTAAGAGGATGGTTTCTCTCCACTAGGGTTGTAATTGTTTGTTAATGTTAAACTTATCCAATTACATTCAAAAACAATTATGACATCAAATTTTGTGTTTGATTTAAAGAAAAAAGAACACATCAAAACAAACATTGAATAATATGGTCAAACCACAAACCCTTTGAGTTAGAGTATACTTGTGAAAGAAGCCTTAGGTTTGCACTCCTTGAAAGGATTTATCCTTAAAGGTTTCCGAACATTTCATTTTTTATTTTCAAGTTGCATTGATCAAAGTAAACACTTTGTTAACTATGGCTTGGGTGTTGTGAGTTCACAACTTGAGCTATAGACATTCAGGTCACATAAAGTCCATGCTTTTGAGTCAGTCCAGTACTATTATATCATTTTCCATACTCAAAAACACAAAGGAATCAAACTCAAAGAGGTTACAAATTGTCATTCCAACTCACAATATTTTTTTCTAAAACACTTAGATTCCTTATAAGGTCATTACTTGAACAAGATACTTGGAAAATCATATTGGTCATAAAATCTCACTCATTATTCCCATACTACTTATTTGAAATCAAAATCCAACAAAACATTAGGATCATTCCTCCACTCAAAAAATCTATGATATCAACAGTTACTTGGAACTCACAGATAGTTCAAGTATCTTTCCCACAACATATCCTCTAGATTAGGAAGTGGAATATTGACCCTAGTTCTTTAGCATTTTGGTTTCCAAAAAGTAGCTCCATTCCAAAACAACACTCAAACTTTAGGGTTTTTGAGTTTCATAACAAACCACCCCATACCACCACACCTTATGACCATTTGGCGACCTACAACTCCCATTCAACAACCAGGCCTTGTAGCACCTATTATTCAACCTAGCCTTACACACATTGAAAGTTCCCAAACCGACATCATCAGCAATTTGAGAATGTTCATTTTTGAGAAAAATGAAACACCCCATCAATTTCTCACTACATCCATCATCTTAAACGAAGAGGAAGAAAAGGAAAACATAGCAGTTGGAAGACCCATATTACTACCTCCCGCCTGGAAATAGGTATTGAGTGACCTTATGATAGGATATTGAACACCATAAACCACCTCACAACACCAACATACCTTATGACCATTTGGAGGCCAACAACTCCCATTCAATAACCAGGGCTAACCGCACCAATCTTTCAACCAAGTAATGCACACATTGAAGGTACCCAAACCGACATCATCAGCAGTTTGAGAATGTTCATTTTTGAGAAAAATGAAACACTCCATCAATTTCTCACTGCATCCATCATCTTAGATGAAGAAGAAGAGAAAGTAGACATAATAGCTGAGAGACCCATATTACCACCCCCTGCTTGACAATAAACATCCTTATTCATCCATGATTTCACGCAGAGTTAGGATCCCCAAAATAAAGACTACAGTTCATTATTCTCAACTTAGGCATATTAAACCAAAAGCTCTTAGGAAACACCTTGCCGCACTACACAAAAACAAAAACAAACTGGTGGCAAACTTTTATAGACATACTTCTAGGAACGATCCAGATTTGTACATGTTCTTTTTTGGTCAAAACCCAGGTCTTTTCCATGATACTGAACTTCTCTAGAGAGGAAAACTAGATTCATATACCTAAATCTACCCTTTTATTTAGGTTGACGTTGGATTTGAAAACTTTAGAGGTCTAGCACCATTTTTCCTACCTTGAGATCCAAATTGTTTATGACAACCACAAGGTCACAACATAGAAAGAAAATGGAAGCAAACAAAACCAACACTAGTATCCCACCAACCAATGCCATAAATGATGAAAGTAGCCCTTGGGGCTATAGGCCAACTTATCTTGAAACACCACAAAAGAGGCCTATGTATAGCAATACCTTCAATGAAGAGGAACTAAATCACAAATAGAAGGAGGTAATTGAACAAAACAACCAAGACCCAAAAAGAATGGTCATAGAGGGGGTAGACACAGAGGACAAAATAAATGAGGATGAAACGTTCAAACATTCCAACAATCCCAAGGTTCTTAAACTAATGGACAGGCTGTTGAGAAAGGATCCAAACTCTTATTTCTTCAAGTTAGCACAAAGTGGTGCTAAATTACCAGTGGATTTCAACGTAGAAGCTCTCAAAGATGCCAACCTTATTCCCTTAGGAGATAGCTTGGTTGTAAGACAAATAACTAAACCTCTAGGGATGCCAAACATGCCACATGTGTTCTCACAACAAGATGGTCAACCCAAAGAGAACCCCTTATTCAAAAAACCAACTCAGATTGAACAAGCAATAGTAGCACAACTGTATCAAGGAGGACCATCGCAATATGAACCACTGGAAATAACAATCTTCCCCCCGGATAGTATATACTGCAAAATACCTCAAACATTGATCCATCCCAAAACATTCAATACCTTCAATAGGGTGGAACATAGGGTCCCCCTCCGAACAGTCAGTACCACCAACAAGGTGGACCATATGGTCCCCTTTTGAACCAGCAATACCAACAGCAAGGTGTGCTGCAGAGCGCCCTTTCCTAGCCAAATCATCAACAAGGTGTCCCACTAACGCATCAAAAGGGTAACCTTCAGTTTAGTCCTACCCAACAGCAAGGTGTGCCACAAAGCTCCCTTCCTCAGTCTTCCTACCAACAAGGTTTCCCAATAACGCATCAACAGGGTAACCTTCAGTTTAGTCTTTCCCAACAACAAGGTGTACCACAGAGCGCCCTTCCTCAGTCTTCCTACCAACAAGGTGTACCAATAACACATTAATAGGGTAACCTTTAGTTTAGTCCTACCCAACAGCAAGGTGTGCCACAGAGTGCCCTTCCTTAGTATTCCTACCAACAAGGTGTCCCAAGAACGCATCAATAGGGTAACCTTCATTTTAGTCCTGCACAACAACAAGGTGTGCCACAGAGCACCCTTCCTTAGTCTTCCTACCAACAAGGTGTCCCAATAATGCATCAATAGGGTAACCTTCATTTTAGTCCTTCCCAGTAGCAAGGTGTGCCATAGAGCGCCCTTCCTTAGTCATCCGACCAACAAGGTGTCCCGATAACACATCAACAGGGTAACCTTCAATACACTTCATCTCAACAACAAGGAGCTAATCCTCCTTACACCCACCAAGGACCTAACCCAGTATATGACCAAAATGGTCACTAAGGTCTCATACCTTCACAATATCCAATATACGACCCAAACATGGTGAGACAACAAGGTTATTATACACATAACTCACAAAAAAACATGCCCAAAACGAACATGGAAATGAAGCTAGAAGCAGTCACCCAACAGGTAGTAGGCATGTAGGAGGGAAAACAAAAGAAAACCTATACTATCCAAGAGATATGCCCATTCCCATTCGATCAATCTGTCACTACAATACCCTTTCCAAAGAATTTTGAAATACCTAGGTTTGAAAAAAAATATAAAGGAATAGGGGATCCAGTAGAGCATATACGGGATTTCTCAGTATCATGCATGGAAGTACGACACAATGACTCATACCTCATGAGACTATTTCCATGCAGCCTTACGGGCCATGCTATGGAATGGTTCACCCATTTGACAACATCAATCAAAAACTTTGATGAATTTTCTAACAAATTCATAAGTCACTTCTCTTTCAACATTGAACAAGACGTCACCATTACAAGCTTGTCCACAATCAAATAGAATCAAGGAGAATCTTTTATCTCCTACCTACAACGATGGAGACACAAGGCTAGTAGATGTAAATGGCCCATTCTCGATAAGGAATTGGTAGACATATTCATTACCAACATCTTACCTAAGATCAATTATTGGCTCACAATGTTATGTCTAGTAGACTTTGAAGAAACCATTGAGAAGGGATTGAATATCGAAAGTTTCCTCATTACAAGAGGTGCCCTTAAAATAAATAGCTTGAAAGATAGTCCATTTACTTCAAATGAGAAACCTAAAGTCTGGGCTAAAAACAAAAACGTCACAAACGATGGAGTAGTTGATGCTAGAACACTATGGCCATCACAAAACATAGTTCCAACAAACCAAAGGTAGCACATACAAGTTATGTTCCAAACAATGCACAAAACAACCAAAATACCTATCCCAAGAACAATCAGGTTGTGAACCCACAAATGAATCAGGAAGGCCAACAGAGGTAGTAGGATCAACCAAGAAGGCAATTCACAGTTCTAGGTGAGTCATTAGAAACAGTCATGTACAAACTAGTGCAACAAAACCTCCTCAAAACTAATGATCTTCCAAACTATGAGGAACCTAGTTTCAAAACATCGTGGTATAACGAGAAGGACTTGTGTGACTTCCATATGATCAAAGGATACACCACAAACAACTACATGAGACTCAAGCACCTTATCCAAGATTTAATAGACAAGGGGGAGGTCGATGTCAAACATCATCCTAGGAATAAGGACCTGCAAATTTACACAAACCCAATCCTGAACCATGCCAAAGGGAATGACAAAGGAAAGAAACAAGAGTATCATAATGTCAATTACACATATGGGGACACAATTTTAGGAACCATCTCACAAGTTGATGATAATAGGGAAAACGTAGTAACTCTACGAGGAGGAGACAATAACTGTAACATAACCACCCACTGAGGAAGAGTACAATTCAAGGAGCACCACCCAAACCTGCAATCAAGTCACCCAGTGACTATAGTATTGTGGAACAATTAAAGAAAACACCCGCCTTAATCTCAATTTTAGAGTTGTTAAAACTATCACCTGCCCATAGGGAAATACTTGAAAAGGCATTGGAAACAATAGTCCCTGATGACCTCAATCCTAGTCAGTTCCAAGCTATGGTTGGTAAAATCACACAAAGTAATCACCCAATCTTTTCTCAAAAAGATCTACCCCAAAAGAAATGAGCCCAACCAAAGAACATCAATAAGACTGAGCAGATAATGGTTTGAACAATTTGACAATGATATTTTATCTTTTAATGGCACCTGACTGAACTGATTGATCTGACCTTTTAAATCCAACGCGGTGCCTAGCAATGGCATAGCATTCCACTCCTTTTCTTATGTTGACCCTCCAACACTTCCATCTACCTCAACCAAGAACACCGCAAGTGACCAACCAAAAATGGAAGCCAAGATTCAGGGACTTGACAAGGGTAATGGGAATTACTTTTTCAACCAAGCATTTTGCATCGGCATGCTTCTGCCCACACCCAGAGTATATGGAGTTCCAAAAGAGATCAAGATAGTACAAATGATTGCCAAACCCACTATTTTCACTAGGTGGGGGGACATGCAAGATGAAGAAATATTTGAGGAATTTTTATCTATGATCTACAATGAGGACAAAGAAGAACCAAAAAAGCCAGAACCTAATTTTGACCCTACACTAGAGGTTATCAATTAGTTAAACAGATGGGATATAATGGAAAAGGTGGCCTAGGGCTACATGAACAAGGCTGGTTAGAGCCTATTATATTAGAACAAAGGAGGAAGAATATGGGGCTAGGTTATGAACCAAAGGACTTGGTTATTCCAAAAACTGGATGAACCTGTTGGAAGAAGCCAGAAACTTCTGCTAGCATCAAGGCACTGGATACCTATCATACCTTAGACAACGATTTACCTGTTGAGGACTTATTTGATAACTTTAGCATTAATAGGTCCCCTCTCCAACATATTCAAACCATTCCCAACATCTACTACAATTTCGGTATAGACTCTAACGAATACGAGTGGGATTCCCCTTCCTTCCTCACTGGATATGATTCTACCACTTCTAAAATGAAGACCTGGACACTCAGTGGGAAAAAGACACCCGAGCCATACTGACCATTTCATCCACTTCCATAGGCTTTGTAGATTAGGATGATAACCTCCCACTCCAGTACCTGCAAATCATAGATTGGGATCAACAACAACATGCACCTGTTTTGGATCAATTCCAAAATGATGAGGCAATTATAGAGTTCATGGGACTTCGAACGGACATACCAACAAGAGACCACAAGGCAAGGTTCATCATGGAACTGGAACAAGAGGCATACTTTGGTGGATAGATTGAATCTTTCAGTCACAAAAATGAAAGAAAGAACATAAAAAAATGGTCCCCTAGAGAAAACCACTTTGTGGCTCTATCGGATCCTGAAAAGAGAAAAATAAAGGACGCATCTAAAGGTGAAAACCTGTCAGAGGAACCCGAGGATGGAAGATTCAATATCCCCATATCAGAATATCAGGAAAGATCAACACTACTAGTAGAAGAAACAAAACCCATAAATGTTGGCACAGTAGAAGACCCCAAGATAACCTACCATGCTGCATCACTAGACCCAGAAGAAAAGGACAATTTCACAGCTTTCATCAATGCCCGAAAGATAAATTTTGCATGGACTTATGTTGACATGCCTGGACTAGATCCAACATTAGTGGTACATCATCTAGCTATAATTCCTAAAGCAAAGCCTATCAAGCAAACACTCAGAAAAATGCATCCATAGATAGCATTATTGGTAAAAGTAGAGCTAAAGAAACTACTAGATGTGGGTTTCATCAGATCCATCAATTACCCACAATGGATATCAAATCTAATACCGGTATCTAAACCTACTAGGGGCATAAGGATATGCATAGACTTCCGAGACTTGAACAAAGTCTTTCCTTGAAGGACAACTTTCCATTACCAAGTATCGACATAATTGTAGATCTAACAGCAGGGCATGAGATGCTATCCTTAATGGATGGTTTCTCTAGATACAACCAGATAAAGATCTCTCTAGATGACCAACACAAAACAACATTTAATTTTGCTTGGGGAACATTCTATTAGAATGTAATTCCCTTTGGTCTAAAGAATGCAGGAGCAACATATCAAAGAGCAATGATGACAATATTTCATGATATGATACAGACAATCATGGAGGACTATGTGGATGATATTTTAGCAAAATTAGTCAAAAGAGCAGACCACTTGACAAACCTGGCCAAGGTATTTGATCATCTTGAACAATACAATTTGAGACTCAATCCTAAGAAATGTGTATTCATGGTAAAATCTAGAAAATTGTTAGGGTACATAGTATCAAGGAGAGGGATTGAAGTAGATCTGGCCAAAGTAAAAGCAATAATGGAAATTCCTCCACCAAAGAAACTAAAATAGTTGAGGAGCCCACAAGGGAAATTGCAATCCATCAAGCGATTTATCGCATAATTGGCGGACAAATGTCACCCTTTCACTCATCTCCTACATAAGGACACCACCTTCAAGTGGGATGGGAGATGTGACCAAGCATTCCAACAAGTCAAGGAGTACCTACTTACTCGTCATGTACTCAGGCCACCTATCCCAGAAAAGGAGATGATACTTTACGTGTCTACCACATAGGTAGCACTAGGAGCTCTCTTGGCCCAACTAGATGATAACAATAAAGAAAGGGTAGTCTACTATATCAGCAGAACATTGGTGGGCTATGAACTAAACTACTCGCCCATTGAAAGAGTGTGTCTCTCAGTCGTATTTTCAACACAAAAGTTGAGACACTACATCCTAAACATAAAGGTCAAGCTAATTTCTAAGATAGAACCACTCAAGTACTTACTAGCAAAGGCAGCCCTAACATGCTGAATAGCCAAATGGGTAATGATCCTAACTGAGTTTGATATAGAGTATGTAGATAGGAGAGTTATCAAAGGACAAATTATATCAGACCAATTGGCTAAAGTACCCTTATATGATCATAAACCTCTCATAGTGGAATTTCCATATGAGAGTATCTTGATGACAGAGAAAGTAGACCAATAGAATCTATACTTTGATGGGTCCCATACACAACATGGATCTAGAGCTGGTATTCTATTTCTCACACCACAAGGACAGAGTATACCCAAGGCCTACAGGATTGCATTCCCATGCACGAACAACATCTCAGAATATGAAGCTCTTATCACAAGGTTGAAAATGGCTATTGAATGTTGAATAAAATAGCTATAGGTCTTTGGAGACTGTCAGCTAGTGATCAGACAAGTGAACAATGAATACCAGAAAAAAGATAAAAAATTATTGCCATATAAAAGGATGGTGGATAGCTTCAAGGAATACTTCATCAGAATAAACTTTGAACAAATTCCCTGAATCAA
>VDFB02147646.1:0-24151 GCA_007258455.2 Sequoia sempervirens | reverse complement strand
ATGCTTTTTCTAACGCTTGCAAAGCGTTGAGAGATGTGACAGTCTATGTGTATCATCATTTGTCCAAATATTCTATAAACAGTCATTGCAGCAGCTATTTCATTGTCACAGAGGTTGCCACATGTAGCTATTTGATGAGAAGCTCTATGCACATGATCAATCCCCAGATGTTGACTTGTCCTTCATTCTCATGCATGTTTTGTGTGTAGTTAGCATAAAATAACTTCGTAATGTTTTGTTAAGTTGCTTGTATCCGAACATGTATTATTTACATGTCCGCTTGTGGGTAGTTATTAGGTAGCAATTGTCAGCAGTTGTTGACATTTGTATTTTGTTTGGCAACCATCAAGTTCTTTAAATAGACTGTGTAGTCAAAGAAAGTTATTTGGTCCTTGGTTGATCATCTCTAATCTACTTCTATGCAAGAACTTCATATGAATAAATATATACTTATATTACTCTATCAAGTATGCATTGTTATTTATATTCTTAAATGCAAGTACTAATTTTTCTAGATATAGGACTAAACATTGGCGCCACTGCCTTAAAGAAGTCAGGTCCGATTTAAGACACTAATGTTGTAATGTCCCCTTCTAGTTGACATCTCTCGGAGCACAGGATTAGCCTATTATGCGACCCTCGTAGGCTAATAGTTTGGATAGAGGGTCTTGATGGAGTTGGCTCAGCTTCAGATTGTCAGTATTTGATCAGTTAGCTTTCGTTCGGGCTCGTTCGGACACTTCTAGCCTAAGTTGCTATTTTTAGCAGTATTCAACACTCAGCGTGGAACCCCTGCTATTTTTAGCAGTATGGATTGATAGCGTTCAATCCATACTCAAGTACCTTACCCAAGTACCTTTTCCATGGTATTCTCAAACCCCAAGCCTCAATATTTTTCACTATTCTATCTCATCGAGATTGTAAGTTAAAACCTATCCTTGTGAGATGAATTCCTTACTATCCCAAATCCTCAACTCTCTAACTATTTCCTTTACGTATCCTCTTGGAGTTGACGATACAAGGACATCCTTATTTTCCTACTATTGGTATGAACTATGAAGTATGTTATACCCTCGATCCTTGACTCTCCAACAAGTGGCGTGCTTATGTGGTATCCTTGAGCATGCTTATGTGGTATCCTTGATCCACGAAACTCCAAAACTCCTATGTTTTGCACTGTTTACACTTACCTACCTCCCAACATGACCCAAGTCATCATTAATGACCCAATAAGGCCTTGCAACCACCCAATTTGATTTTTCCTATCCAAAAACTACTATTCATCTCATGGGCACAAATTCACATGTACTTTCAAGGATGGAAGATGAAGAGCTTCGTGCCGCCATTATAGTGGTTGCACTTTTTATGTGAATAATTTTCACACAAGATCCAAGCCATCATTTCAACAGATTTTGGGAGATCTTAGCTTGTTTTTCATGCAACATTAGTGACATCTAATCCTATGTCGATTTCTTGCATGTATTCAAGCAACCAAACAAAGTGCTATACGTACGAGTTCATTTCGCATATCCAAGGTCAGTCATTTCTCCATTTTCACACAACTACAACGCCGAAGAACTTTTAGGGTTCCAAATCTTGCATGTCTAGTCACTGTGACAACAATTTATTTTGCAAATCATGCAAGAGATAGCTATTGTGTGGCAGATTTTGTAACTTGAGTGTCTCCTTGGCTAGTTGTATATTTTCAAGAAAACTTTCAAGCAAAGAAGTGACATATTTTTCTTATCTTAGGGTTTTCTCTCACCACATTTGTTGATGTAATTCTAATATTGATCAAACAAGTGTTACAGCACTTTAATGCATTGTACATATTATTTGTAATGGTCTTTCCAATATTACATATGGAATTACGGAAGTTTGGAATGGGATTATCAAACATGTGCAATTGTTAAATATCATATCTCTTATGTTATTAATGTATTTTCTCTGATGGTCTATTGTGACTTTGTAACCTAATATAAGGCATCAATCTTGAAAGTGTTTAACCCTCACAACTTAAACTAAAAATCATCTATAACTAGTAGTTTTGAGTAGAAGCTAGTATGTGTGCATTTCATGGTTTAGTATTTAACCAAGGAAACATCTCTAGTAAGGATGCAATGTTGCAATGATGTTTTATCAGATTAATAGAATTATATCAAAAGGTTAGTCTTTGATCTAGTGACAGAATTTGGTGTCAAAGCATACACCGAGATACTACTGCAGTTTGTCTTTGTTTTATATCTTTAGTTGTGATTCAATCTTGTTAAAGATTTACCTCTAGGAACACCATCTTGGATTTAGCTGAGCCCAAAGTGAAAGGAGAGATTATCCATTCTTAGCAATTATCCTATCATCACTCACTCTTTGTTGATGATCCAATCTATCCACCTTCAGGAACAACATATCCCTAGCCTATAAGTGAATTGATCCCTCTAGAACTATGAGCAATGAATTCAATACCCAAAAAGAGTTTTTGCGCTTTTGTGCAAACCAAATTTTGGTGATAGAGCACAATCTTATACCAAGATCAAGAAGTTCAATTGCACAAGTTATAAACTTTGGAAGTTGACAATGAAGTGAAATATATCAAACAAAGAGTCATTGACAAATTATATCTTAGAAGGAAATTAAATTCATTAAAAATAAAGGAAGGCAACTCTATTGCAGAACACTTGAATGCTTTCAATTCTAGTCTATTGAAATTAATAAGATTGAGGAAGAGGATAAATGTATTTTACTACTAAATTCATTATTTTTGATTCTTGGGACAATTTAATTGTTTCTCTTAGCAGTTCTACTACATGTTTGAAATTGGATGCAACTATTGACCTTGCTTCCAGAAGATATGGAGAGGAAGTCTAATGATGACAATTCAAAGGAGGCATTGAATGTGAGAGAAAGACCCCAAGAAAATGGTGGAGGTAAAAAAAAAAGGGGGTTAAAGATAATTCTAGAGATAGATCCAAAGATAATTTGTTATTTCCTGAATATCTAATTTCTGTGCATTAATAAAGTGCTTGGAATTCCAATTTTCTATATTAAGCTCTTGTTAGTTTTGAACAGTACATAACATCATTATTGTATGCTATTACTTAGTATTATGGTATTATTATAATATTGAAAAAAATTACAAAGAAAATCAAAAAATTATTGAAAATATCAAAGAGGGTTATTAGTTATTACAATTGCTCATCACCCTTCAGTCCACAAAAATCCAGAAATTTTTTGACATCCTTGAAATACATTCCCACACCCCTGAAAATTGGGAGAATTGTTGGGTCATAACTACTAAACAAAAATAGAGTCAAACATCTAGTATTAATTTTCTAGTATTTTGCAACAATGACTTGTAAAGTTGATTCTTTTCAAAATTAATTTGCTCTCCAAAATGACTCAGTTTCAAGTACATATGGAAAGTACTTTTTCTAGAATATAAAAGACTACTAAAATAAGAAATCTCATTTACAATGCAAGGTGAAAATATTCACCTCATCATTTTGCAATTTTCTTTTGACAAGAAGCCTCAACATTAGTCGCAATGAAGGTGTGAGTATTTGTTGTTTCTCCTCCTTCAGAAACACAATTGCTTTGCACTCATATTGATGTAGCTTCCATCCATTTCTCTACCACCAACCACAACAAAGTGTTGTTAAAAAGAAATGAATGAAATAATATAGTACAAAGTTTAATTTCATAAGAAAAAATGATGCAAGCACTCTAATTACAGTCATATCGATGTAGCTTCCATTCATTTCTCAGTCATCAACCACAACAAAGCGTTGTTAAAAAGAAGAAGAATAGTAACATGATAAAGAGTTCAATTTCATAAGAAACAAATGATGTAAGCATTCTATTTGAAAAAATAACATAGATGAAAATTGGAAAACCAAGTGTTGTGAAGCCTTGCCAACTTGGACTCACAGCCTCATCAAATCTTTGTTGAGTGTGAGGAAATAACCTAAGTCACAAGATTCGAATTCGAATTCGAATTCGGCAACAATGAAATTCGGATGAAATTCGGCAAGGAAAAAATTCGAAAAGTATAAAATTCGGATCAAATTCGCCTTATGTAAATTTTTTTATTTTTTTTAATAAATATTATATAACTAATGATACTATATTAATAAATTAAAACTATTGAACTTTAAATATAATTATTAAATAATAAAATATTAAAGTATTATTCTAAGAGTTTTCTTGAATTAGCTAAAAATATATTAAGTTTTTATTTTTATTGTAAAAAATATATAATTTATAAATATTAAAATAATCTTATATTGAGTTTAAATAAATTATAACAAATGCTAGAATATTTGTAAATGGAAACTAAAAGATTTAATTTAAAATTTGAATATTTAAATTTATTAATTTTTATATATTAATGATTTAAATCAAAATTAAATATATTAATATATTAGATTTTAATTATTAAATGTTAATATTAAAAATATATATATAGTAAAATAATGTTAAATTTAAAATATATTAATGCTAGTTTTTTAATGCCGCATTTCTTCCCAGGCGCTTGATTCAAACATTCGACCGCCTTACAGAAGGTGTTTCGCCTTCTCTTAGACTGCGTTCCTATCTCACAGGAAAATCTTAATATTTCCTTGATAAAATACACGGTTGAATTTATCATGAGCGACTGTGATATGGTTTTCTCTTCAATTTTTGAGGTGCTATTCAGGGTGCCCAACTCGTTCTTTGAATTGGGTTTTTCTGAAGCTTCAAGAGCGATAGTAATCTCTTGCGACCGTACCAATTAAAATCCCTAATAAACAATGCTTGCGAAAAATATAAGTTAACAAAAATACAGTCGCCATTTCCCGTACGAATTTAACTGCGAATTTTAACGAATTTTATTAATTTTTTAAATGTTCGCCGAATTTCGAATTTCAAGCATGAAATTTGGCGAATCCTGTGACACAGGAAATAACCATAAATACAAGTGCACAAAATTTTAGGAGAGCCAACCATATCTATCACTAACCTTAAACTAGTTCTATCACTCATATTCTAGAAGTGTAATGTTCCCTTCTCAAGCCTAGTTAGTTGTGTCAATTAGCCTATTCCAAAGTTCATGTAGGCTAATTGGTGATGGCTAGCGAACTCCAAGGTTCTTGGAGAGCTCAATATCCGATTTTCTTGGCATCCAAATGTGTTTTGGTGTTTAGATGGCACTTTGTTTGGCAGTGATGTTCATTGTAACGTTTTTGGCCATATGGATTGTTCTCCACATTTCTTGGAGAACATGGCTATTTTCCAGTGTTCCACGGGGACACGTCCCCCCCAAAAAAAACCCGCGTTTCCTAGAGGGGGACGTCTCGGAGACTTGGGGACTTGGGGGGGACGTCCCCCTACCAGCCCACCACCAGCGCCACCATCCCACCACCAGTGTTGCTGTCTCCAAGACGCCACTAGGACTTCGAGGATGTTGGGGTGTCCTCAAGACGTCTAGGGGACTCCTAGTTGTCTCCAAGATCTATAATTCTTATACTTATACATCTTTTTATAACTATTTTTTCAAGTACTATATGTATTTCAGCACCCTACTGCCGCCGTCCCCTCGCCGCCCCCAAACTTAGACCCCTTGTCCCTGCGTCCCCGAAACGTGTCCCCCCCGTCCCGCCGTCCCTATCCCCGAAACCCCGTGGAACACTGCTATTTTCAATAAGTGCCCATTTTGGCACCTGGCATCTTTCCTCGGCATTATTGGCTTCTTGGTGCGATCAATTTATGTTTCCGATGTCTCAGCGCTACTTTCCATAAGGAGGATGTGATTATTTTAATATTTGAACTAAAGTTAGAAAGTAATGTTTTAATACTCACTTTAGTGCTAAATATTATATAGTGATATCATGTTTCCCCAAGTTGGATGCCTAGGGAAAAGTGATATAGGGACTTAAGTTCTTTTTAATTTGTTAAGGGGGCCTTTTCAAGAGAAAATGAAATATTTGAATTTTTAAAATGTCATATTTCCCTCCAACTCTATATAAAGGGGTTTTGGCTCTCATTTTCCTCATTCAAGTTTGCACACATAAAAGGATGTTGTCGGAATGAACATTGAGTTCTTCCAGGAATTGATTGAGGAAGAAAACCCTTATCAATATTCAGTAGCTTTGATGGTGCAAGATTCATCCTAGCTAGTTTGGTGTTTACACTAAAGAAACACATTGATTTTCATGGAGTTTGGACCACTAAGTTACCGGTTTGGTTTTGGGTTCGGGTTTGGGTTCGAGGGTTCAATTCACGGGTTTGGGCAAAAAAAATTTGGGGGTTGGGTTCGTTAATACAAAAACATATAAAAATCAGAAATATATACATAGCTGCAGCAGTAATTAAATTCAAAATACACCACCATATTAATAGTCAAATAACATAGCAAAAATAAACCACCACTTTCATACTCAAATATTAAAATATCAGTGATACTCAAATGTCATGATATAAATTAAAGTTCAAACATAATAATGTCAAATGTTTACAATCAGCCGTTATTGATCATTGATCAATCATATAGGTCATCAAAAATATCCTCATCAGCATCCATATTAGAAGCTACATGTTGTGGTAAATCAGTTGAACCACAAATAGCGTCAATGGCACTCGCACAAGCACTGCCACTAGCACTCTCATGCTCAGTAGCTGCCTCAAGCTCATAGTCATCATCAATATCAAGTGTAGCTAAGTGACTTGTCGAAGCATCCAAATCAAGACGCTCTAGCCCAATATCCCACCTCCTTGTGTCTCCTTTGTAGGAACTTTGTTTGTGTGTAATGAGGCGCAAGTTTGAATGCACATACACCAAGTCCTCTGCCTTTTTTGAATGTAGCCTATTGCGCTTTATTGAGTGGATGAAGGAGTATGTGTGTCGATTCCTCTCAGAAGAAGATGAACTAGCAACCTATTAAGACCAAATTAAATAGTTAAGAGTTACAAAATTTAACTAAATAAAATTAAAATTAAAATTAAAATTACAAAATATAAAACTTAAATTTAAAACATAAAAGATTTTGATTGTAAAACTTACTTGGGATAAAACTTTTATTGCAAGAGGTTGGAGGTGCATGTATTCTTGGCCTTAGAAGTACCACCAACTATGAGCATCCACCCTGTACTTGTCTCGAAGAGCATCAAGACCACAATTACTGGAGCATAAAAACCCATGAACTCAGCCCTCACCAAATCACGTTGGTCACGATCACTAGAGTCTACAAAGTGTTGCTTTGTACCCCTTGAGCCACTTCAACATCTCTATATGGAGCAACTCTTGATGAAACAGAAAGTTTCTAGCACTATAGTATTTGGGACTCAATGCAAAAGCAAGAAGATGCAACGGAGTGGTCATTTTGTTCCATCTCTCTACAATGATTTTATGTAGCTCTTTGAAGAACTTTTCTTCAAGATCTTCCTCTTTTGCATTGATGATGGTTTTCATCTTCTCAATCATTGAATCAATGCCATCATATACTTTGCCCAAACAAGGTCTATCCATGTTAGTGTAATGGATCATGCTCGATATGGGCTCAGTGAAACTATGGAGATACTCAACACGATCCCGCCAACTGTCATCTAGGATCATTTGCTTAACCTTAGTTGCCCTTTCAGTGCTAGATTGCCTCCGTATGGACCAATTAAGGCTGATAGTGCCTCACGAACCTTCACAAGTCCTCTCAGCACAATTGTGTTGGAGGCAAAACGAGTCTCAACACTCTGTTTGAAAATCAAAATAAAATATAGTTTAAATTTACAAAAATCAAAATTTAAAATTAAAAGAAAATTAAAAAATATTGAGAATTAACTTACCTTCAACAACTCCAATTTTGAGAATTGAGTCTAAATATGCCTTATGACATATGGTGGTTGGTGATGAACATTTGGATGTCTTCAGCCTCAACATACACCTGTTTGATCCACTCAATTTTGGTTCCATTTTTTTGTAACATAAGATTGAAGGAGTGGACAACACAAGGTGTCCAAAAAATGTGTGAATACTTCTCCTCAACTAATAACCCAAAAGCCCTACAA
The DNA here is from genome assembly GCA_007258455.2 of Sequoia sempervirens. Classification (NCBI taxonomy): domain Eukaryota; kingdom Viridiplantae; phylum Streptophyta; class Pinopsida; order Cupressales; family Cupressaceae; genus Sequoia; species Sequoia sempervirens. The sequence goes on along the minus strand of VDFB02147646.1, from coordinate 16,117 downwards.
TTTTTTGCATTGTTAGTTACAACTTGCACAACATTTTGATGGCCCACTTCTTCAATAGCTTGACAAAGGATGTTAGCAATAAATGCACCATCCTTCACCTATCCTTCACAATCCACTACTCTCAAAAACATTGCCCCTTTAGGGGACACTACAATAACATTGATCAATGGGCGATTTTTTGCATCGTTCCATCCATCAAAAACAATGGTCACCCCTGTTTCGATCCACGAATCCCTTATGGGCTTCAAAGAGTCCACTACATATTTAACCTCTTTATCTAATAAGGTGCAACAAACCTTCTGAAAACCTGGGCCCTTATACCCTTTGGAGCCTCATTAATAGACCTCACCATTTTTTGCCAATATGGTTAGCGAACAACATTGAATGCCAATCCATTGGCATAGACACATCTTGCTATGTCTTGATCAGCAATCTCTCTTGCCTCATTCTGAAATGAATGTTTCCAATGGTCCCTTAGATATTTTATTGGTAGAACGCACGGTTTGCTCTTGAGGTATGGACATATATGGATGGCTGTCTATAGGTGGAAACTGAGAAGGCGGAGTAGGGGACTTCATCACTCGAGATCCTTTCTTTAACAAAGGATGACTTATTTTAAGACAGATTGCTGCTTGGTCTGATTTTTATTGCTCAGCAATATATCCCAATACTATGGGTTCTGGAATGCCTTGTTTATCTGAACCTGGACAAGCTTTGATGCCTAGTCTAGATATCTTGCACAAGTGCCCTTTCACTCGACTGTATGAGCTCGAATATCTATCATTGTAATGACTACAAAACCAAACATATGCTCCACCACCTGGAAGTTGTTGAACCATTTCAACATATTTCCAAAGGGGAGAGTTTGGGTCTATTTTGAAACGAGATTGGTTTGAGCCTAAGGAGGTAGAACTAGTTGCCATTGCAATAACTAAGGCACAACACATTTCAATTATTCAAAATTTCAAAGTATTGAAACTAAATAACTTAATTCATTTCAAAAAACTAAAAAAAATGAAAATGTGTTATAGACACTTAGAAGAATGAAAACAAAGAAAAAACTTAAAAACAAAACAAAAGAGTTCATTTGTAAAAAAAATGTCAAAAAACAAAAAAACCAAAAAACTTCTAAAAACCTATCTCTTTTGAAGAAATCTTGCTCTATGATCTTCTTTCCAACAAACGAACACTTGCAAGTGCATAGGAATAGCACAACAACCAACTTCAAACAATCAACAATCAACCTTCAAGTCTATTCAAGCTTGTGCAAGCAAGAAAAAAAGTTCAGCAATGGAGGCAAAAAATCTTGTTTTTCATTCACAAATTGTTAAATGAGTATGTTTTTACCTATTTGATGTGTTAGGAGGCAACTATTAGGGTTGAGGGGAATATTTTAGTCTTTAAAAGTCAAAATAATATTAAAAAATTGCACAAACAGTCAAAATCCTATGGATTGGGCGTGAAATTGCCTGGGTTCGATCTGGGTCCATTAGGATCAAACCCACAAGCTGTGTGGGCCAGACCTTGTTCGGACCCAATCCAGACCGAACCAAACCCACGAGCTGGAGCCGAAACAAACCAGGATAGCGGGGGGAAGAATCGATAACTTAGCTTCTAGGTGGTGGAGCATATTTTTGGATTTGTAGTCATTGCAATGTTAGATATTCGAGCTCATACAATCAAGTGAAAGCGCACTTGTGCAGGATCCCCAGATAGGGCATCAAAGCTTGTCCTGGTCCAGATAAACAAGGCATTCCAATACCCATAGTATTGGGATATATTGTTGAGCAATAAAAAGCAGACCAAGCAGCAATCCGTCTTAAAATAAGTCATCCTTTGTTAAAGAAAGGATCTCGAGTGATGAACCCCCCTACACCGCCTTCTCAGTTTCCACCTACAGATAGCCATCCATTTATGTTCATACCTCAAGAGCAAACTGTGCCCTCTATAAATAAAAGATCTAAGGGACTATTGGAAACTTCATTTCAGAATGAGGCAAGAGAGATTGTTGATCAAGACATGGCAAGATGTGTCTATGCCAATGGATTGGCATTCAACATTGTCCTCTCACCATATTGGCAAAAAACTATGTTACCGGATTCGTACCCACAGGCCTCGAACCCGGTTCGGGTACGCACCCGGTTCGGGTTCGTCTGTGGGTTCGTGCTGGGTACGCACAGGGTGCGTGCCCAGCACTGTGGGTTCGCCAGGGTTCGTGGGTGCACGAACCCTGGCGAACCCACAGTGCTGGGTACGCACCCTGTGCGTACCCAGCACGAACCCGTGCGTACCCAGCACGAACCCAGGCGAACCCATGGGCCAAGTCAAAAAAAAATGGGCCCAAACATGATTAAAAAACATTTTTTTTAAAAAAAATTTCCCCCTAACCCTAAAATGGCTAGTGGCTTTGCACAGAAGTAGTCTTTTGTGATGTATAACACAGAGGGTGAATGAATACAGGAATTCTAATTTGCTAAGAGCTGCACAGAAGCTCTGTTTTTAGCATAAACAGAAGAGGAGGAGCATTCAAGCTGAAGCAGCCCTGGTTTGAAGATTTCTGTGGATGTTGTTCTAATCTGGTCAAGTGCAAAAGTTCTGCATTCAAATCCAAAGCAGAAGGTCACCTAAAAATTCTGAATAACAAGAGAATCTCTAGGCTCATTAGAGGTGAATCTAGTGGCATATTGACAGGGATAGATGAAACAGCATATATCTGATTAGTTAAAAAAATCAGAAATAAAGAGTGAGACAGATCATGTTAATGCCTATAAGTAACCTTGAATTTTGACAGAATAAGTAGTGCAATAGAGAAGAACTAGGTTAAATGACCCTTAAATACCAATTCCAAAAATGATAATTTGACAAAATTTTCAGGAAGTTCAAATAAATATAGAAATTTGGAGAACCATGAAAAACAAAGAATGCTGAGAATCAAATATTCAAAATGTAATATCTTTTTTCTAAAAATACCTTTGGTTAAGAGACTTGAGACCTGGAAAACTTGTTGGCAAGATCTGTTAGAATTGGCATTTAATATTTATCTTTGGCATTTGGCATTGATCAATGATCAAGTATCATACTGTGAAATGATTTAGTTTTACAATTCTCTATATTTCTCTTTTTTTTTTGTATATATAATACATATATAGATTTATAATATATTAAATTATTAATATATATATATATATATATACACACGTACCCATACGTACCCAAACCCCTAAAAAAATTTTGCCCGTACCCACGTACCGGGTTCTCGTACCCGAACCCGTCCCCGAACCCGAACCGGTAACTTAGGCAAAAAATGGTGAAGTCTATTAATGAGGCTCCAAAGGGTATAAGGGCCCAGGTTTTGAGAAGGTGTGTTGCACCTTATTAGATAAAGAGGTGAAATATGTAGCGTACTCTTTGAAACCCATAAGGGATTCGTGGATCAAAACAGGGGTGACCATTGTTTTTGATGGATGGAAAGATGCAAAAAATTGCCCATTGATCAATGTTATTGCAGTGTCCCCTAAAGGGGCAATGTTTTTTAGAGCAATGGATTGTGAAGGATAGGTGAAGGATGGTGCATTTATTGCTAACATCCTTTGTCAAGCTATTGAAGAAGTGGGCCATCAAAATGTTGTGCAAGTTGTAACTAACAATGCAAAAAATTGTAGGGTTGTTGGGTTATTGGTTGAGAAGTATTCAAACATTTTTGGACACCTTGTGCTGTCCACTCCTTCAACCTTATGCTACAAAAAATTGGAACCAAAATTGAGTGGATCAAACAGGTGTATGTTGAGGCTGAAGACATCCAAATGTTCGTCACCAACCACCATATGTCACAAGGCATATTTAGACACAATTCTCAAAATTGGAGTTGTTGAAGGTAAGTTAATTCTCAATATTTTTAATTTTCTTTTAATTTTAAATTTTGATTTTTGTAAATTTAAATTATATTTTATTTTGATTTTCAAACAGGTTGTTGAGACTCATTTTTCCTCCAACACAATTGTGTTGAGATGACTTGTGAAGGTTCGTGAGGCACTATCAGCCTTAATTGGTCCACACGGAGGCAATCTAGCACTGAAAGGGCAACTAAGGTTAAGCAAATGATCCTAGATGACAGTTGGTGGGATCGTGTTGAGTATCTCCTCAGTTTCACTGAGCCCATATCGAGCATGATCCATTACACTAACATGGATAGACCTTGTTTGGGTAAAGTATATGATGGCATTGATTCAATGATTGAGAAGATGAAAACCATCATCAATGCAAAAGAGGAAATCCTAAAGAAAATTTCTTCAAAGAGCTACGTAAAATCATTGTAGAGTGGAGCAAAATGACCACTCCATTGCATCTTCTTGCTTTTGTCCCAAATACTATAGTGCTGAGATAGCTTTTTGTTTCATCAAGAGTTGCTCCATATAGAGATGTTAATATTTCAAAATACAAACTAACTTACTTTCCAAATGAGCTCCTACGTGTCATGGCCGAGGTTATTCATGGTTTTACATACACCATTGATTGTGTCTTGATGCTGCCAGATATTATGAGATGACCGACGCTTCCCGCCAGCAGGTACGCTTACTCTTTACCGATAAAGTTTTTATCGAAAACCAGACACAATCAAAATCTTTATCTTCACAAGGCCGGGGTTTTGTATTTTGTGGTACGGTACCGAACCCCATCGACACGGTTAGGTGCAATGACTCTTAACCATTTGAACTGATTGGCTAATGGAGTTGGCGAACTAAATCTTCTTTAAATCGTACATGCGCTTCGTCACTCAACCTGAACCACATTAAAGGCGGCGCGCGACCGGCAATGATGCGCATTCAGCAGCTCAATGCGGACGGGTTTGGATGTGAAGGCTAGGCGTCGGCGACTTGGATCTTCCTGAAGTCGCCCGGCTGCGCTTTGGGCGTGATGATGGGTATGGCTTGGTGGCTGCGGCGTAGTGCTGAGTATTGTCGCAGAATAGTGCCGTGGCATATTTGTGGTTCCTAACCAATTGCCACCGGCGTGGCATCTATCATATGGATGTTCAGTTTTTATTGACCTATGAACGATCGGTGATCAATAATGGCTTTGATTGTAAACACTTGTTTGACCATTATGTTTGAACTTTATTTATATCATGACGTCACTGTATTGCCCAACCATTTGTGCTGTTGCTGTTTGACTGTGCTATGGTGGTATTTTGAACTTAATTACTGCTGCAAATATGTATATATTTCTGATTTTATATGTTTTTTGCATTAACAACCCAACCCCAAAAAAAAAATTGCCCAAACCCGTGAACCAAACTCTCGAACCCGAACCCAAAACCTAAGTTGTAACTTAGCCTAGAAGTTGTTGAACCATTTCAACATATTTCCAAAGGGGGGAGTTTGGGTCTGTTTTGAAACGAGATTGGTTTGAGCCTAAGGAGGTAGAACTGGTTGCCATTCTAATACCTAAGGCACAACACATTTCAATTATTCAAAATTTCAAAGTATTGAAACTAAATAATTTAATTCATTTCAAAAAAATGAAAAAATTGAACATGTGTTATAGACACTTAGAAGAATGAAAACAAAACAAGAGAGTTCATTTGTAAAAAAAAATGTAAGAAAAAAAACCAAAAAACTTCAAAAACCCTACCTCTTTTGAAGAAATCTTGCTCTACGATCTTCTTGGCAATGAACAAATACTTGCAAGTGCTTAGGAATAGCACAACAACCAACTTCAAACAATCAACGATCAACCTTCAAGTCTATTCAAGCTTGTGCAAGCAAGAAAAAAAGTTCAGCAATGGAGGGAAAAAATCTTGTTTTTCATTCACAAATTGTTAAATGAGTATGTTTTTACCTATTTGATGTGTTAAGAGACAAATACTAGGGTTGGCAGGAATATTTTAGTCTTTAAAAGTCAAAATAATATTAAAAAATTGCAAAACATAGTCAAAATTTCACGGATTGGGCGTGAAACTGCCCAGGTTCAAGCCGGGTCCGATCTAGGCCCATCAGGATCGAACCCACAGGTTGTGGGCCAGACCCTATCCGGGCTGGACCAAAACCACGAGCCGGAGCCAAACCGAACCAGGATCAGGGGGTTAGGGGGGAAGAACCAGTAACTTAGAGTTGACTTCAGGGTTACAAGAAAAATTAAAATATTCAAGGTATTTTGATTTACATAGTTTGGAGTGTTTGGTAATGATTTACAAAGCATTTTGGAGTGTTTTGGAAGTGATTGCATGAGTTTCCAAGTCTGGCCATACCATTTGCCAAGACAGGCCATACCTCTCATATTGAACGCCTAGGTCAGAGAAAGGACTTTGAGATTTTGGCTACTTTACATTCTGATTTCTGATTTCTGGGCGCCTCCTTTACATCTGTTTCCTCTTTATTAAAGCTAATCGCCCCTCTCAGCAGGCCGTACCAGTGTGGGTGAAATTTTGAAGTCATATCAGGGCTTGTGTGTTTTAAGGTTGCAAATTAATCTCTGTAGTGGCACCTTGATCTGCTGGAGTGCTAGTAAATGTTTGAAGGCAGTTTGAAACTCAAAAAAAAAATTGAATTTAAATGCTAAATTGCCCCTGTTTGAGCATACTGGTTGATTGTGGAAAGATTTACAGGTCTGAGTGGTTTAGAAGTGAGTATTGGTGTTTCTAGTGGCTGGGGTAACCCATCGCTGCAGTTGGGAGTCATCATAATAAAGGATTAGTGAAGATATCAGAGCTTGCTGAAATTATCTGTGCCTTACCTCTTGCTACATCTTGCTGTAATAACTGAATTAGGCTCTGTCCATGTGCTGTGATTATTAAAGGAAGCCAGGGAAGTCTTTATTTGCAGCTGGATAGCCTCTTGTTGATATTGGAATGGTCACCTGGGACTGCTGTTGATTTTTACCTCTGCAGATCTACTACAGCAGGTCTGTTATAGTACAAAGATACATTCATTTCAAGGTATTTATACTCTGTATGGCAGTTGATTTAGCAGATGATCCATAGTGTCTCCTTAATTGAGTCTTGGAGGTCTATTTTCAGTAGTAGTTATGACTTGAATGAATGTAATCTTCTTATGAAATTGCAACAGCAGAAGAATTTGAAAATGCAAACCTTTCAGTGTTTATATTTTGTCAAATATGCATGATATGTGTTTATTGCTTGATTTATTGTTATGATATCAATTGGTAAAAACTTAAAAAAAAAAAAGGGTGTGTTCTTACAAGAAGCCATCAAGATCAATGCATATATGATATCAATATGTGCTCATTGAACCCTTCATTTCACACAATTTACAAATGTCAACAGATAACATTGTCCAACAATTATTTTTCTTTTAAATTATTCTTTGCTCATTTTTATTGCAGATATGATAATACCGCCATATTGCCTAGGATCTTTGTTGCTAAAGAACCTGGATAATCACAAAAATATGTGGTGAAGTGATGCTTTCAATCTAGTGATATAATGTTTGACATAATTTTTCATCATCCATATAATAATGAATTCAAGAGGCACAATTTCTTGTACCTGTAACGACTATAGCTAAGCAAAATAATTCTAACAAATGCAGCCATTGAACAATCATTTATTCCATGCCAGAAAAAAAATGATGACACATACTTTAAAAAGCTGACAGATACTTTCTTTAACTTGCAAAGAACAGGCAAATCAAGCCCTCACCTGACACACACTACTACAGTACCAAGTCAATTTGCAAGCAGAACATCTTTTCAGGTTCATAGACAGTTGAAAACATGTATCACATCTCTTATTTATGGAGGCAGCATTGAGTACAGATACGTATGGCTCCTGAACTAGTACAATCTCTCCTGCAAGCTACAGCATGCAATTAGAAGTAGAAAAGACCTTAAAAAACTTAAAGCATTCAATGTGTCATATGATTACAGTATTCAGCATTGATGGATTGCTGTTCGACAGAAATATCACTCTCCAAATTCTTTCATGAAATAATATCATAAAAGATCGAGACAAGGCCAACATTGAAAGGAATTTGCAAACAAAAATAGGTGCAAATATGGTTCCGCATGTCAATAAATGATTTAGATCTTTTTGCTTTTTAAGCATGAAAACTCTTAAAATCAGTGAAGTAAATATATGTGTTGATAGAAATGGCATAACAACAAACCCAAATATAGAAAGCATGGCTTTGCACTGAGCACCAGCCAAAGCAGGATTGATGTCATTGAAAAGGCACTGAATCATAGTGGTAAAATATCTAAAAGGTACTTTTCACTTCAGAATCCAGATACATACCTCATATGCACAGAAGTGATTCTGTCTAGGCTATGACCAACTATATAAATGTCTGCTTTTGGCCACAAAGATTAACACGATAAATGCTAAGGTACTCAAAATCTCATATTTTTCATGTTGGTCTATCATAAATGACACAATGGCCCATAATCAGGAAGTTTTGTATATTTGAGACTCTAGAAAAGCCTCCAATAGAGTAGTCTATCAATAAACTGTTGTGACATGAAATCATGGATGGTGATCCTAATGGTAAGTTTAGACTTATCTATAAAGTGAAGCACATATTGCACACATTTAATTTAGAATGATACATTATATATATGAAATGATTGCACATTTATGATTGGGTATCTTTCTGTCCACAATCATTGCATTGATACATTGCAAAACATATGTGCAAAAGATAGCATTCATGCATAAAGAGTCTTGTCAGACTGATATGGAATATTACACAGTAAATGTGTCATAAGGAACTCTATGTAATCCTTAACTTCCTAAAGAAAGAAAAAATCATGCATGGGATTTCCCAGTTTACAACATGGTACCAAGCATTACACCAATATTTGAAGAATGGCCGCTGTACCATGTTCTCATGATATATTTTCTTCATGCTTCACTGTGATATATTAAACATATTCTCACAGCATTGATTGCAAAACGCTAATAATATATTTCATACTGTGATAAAGAATAGAGAACCTTAAAATATCACCCATTGAAATGCATTTCTTTTGAAATTATCATTACTGGTAGTTGATTGGAGCTTCACTAGTGTTGGCGTTTAAATTCGCACTTCTGGAATGCTTATTTGAAATGGACAGCTATGCACAGATAAACTGCTCTTCAAATTAGGAGGGGAAGCTCCCTCTTGCTGATGGTGTTGAAAGAAAGTAAACTAAGAACTAAGATGCCTATCTTTTTATCAGCTTAGAGCACAAGGTTTATTAAACACAAACGCCGCAGCTGAGATTTTCTAATTTAGGAACTTCAACTACTACTAACTTAAACTAAAGAAGTTTCTAACTTCTTAAGTAATACGCAGAGCAAGAGAAACTAGAAATGAACAAGGTTGATTCTCTGACAAAATACTTCAATAAACTCTTTTTCAACAAACATCTACACACTTCAATGTAAGCTGAAATCAAGATCATAAAAGTAGAACATAAATAACGGAAATCTGAGATGTTATATCAAGGCAAAGGAGGCTCATGATTTTATTACTCAAACTTCTGGAACAAAATCTACTACTAACATGCCTAGAACAAGAAATTGCAGCTGAAGAGGTTTGCAATCTTGTTCGTACACAATACGAACAGCAATTACAATAACTTCTTGTTGGCTAAAAAAGACTCAACAATTGGCTATCATAAAACAATTGAACAACACTTGAGTAACAAATAGAAGGCACAATAGGCTCAGCGTTTTGTTATCACTAGCATGGTTAAAGAAAACTAATGAGCAAAGGCTCTTATTTATAGACAAGCAGAGGAGTAGGGAACCCTAAAATCTCCTTGCTTTCACAATCTAGGGCTTGCTCAGTAAGCAAGCTTTATTTCTAAATCTAGAAAGAAGATAACATCTAACACCTAAGAAGCAAAAAAAGCGGGAAACGCCAACTATTACATTTATCTTCTTTCTCTTCTCAAAGAATGGATAAGAATTATTCCAAGAATAGAAAGAAAGCGGGAAGAAAGCTTCTAGAAGAAAGTTGCTTTAAAGCTCGATCACATCCACTAGAAAATTAGAAATTGTGTCCCGGTTCGGTGCATCTATGCCATCAATAGCAAAACACCGCTTTTCTAGAATATCTTCAACATCTGCAACAAATCTCAGGAAATCTTCGACCTCATTGGCCGCCTTTTCAAACTTTGCTGACATCATCGAAATATGACTCATCCTTCCGCCAACTGTATTGCTGCCATCACAACTGCGAACAATACTCTGAAATTGAGTTTGTACTTCATCAAGCCCGACGTAGGAACCATCTTCAAAAATGTATTGAGAAGGAATCTCTGTGACAAACTCACTGATGAAAAGAAGAGCTTCGATCATCCTTTGTCTGTAGGCAATAAACTCTTCGGATGTCCTCTCGTAAGTTTTAACTTTGAAAACATGATGCTCTCTCCAAGCAAGGATCTGCCTCTTGTGTTCTTTTGAAACTGCTGAACCATAGGCTGTATCTAAATCAGCAATGATGATTTCATGCCTTGGTCTTACTTCAGCCACTGTTTGTTCAAACCCTTGGATACCTTGACGTAGCTTATGAGCGTTTTCTCTCAACTGAAACATTTGTGCCAAGATCTCCTTTCTTCTAACAATGAAACTCTCGATCCACTCTTGAGTTTCTTTCCCACAAATGACCAGCTATCTCAATTGATGATGATCAGCTGGTGTCTCTAAAACCTAGGGTAGCAACTGGGTCACCTATGAAGAACCATGGACAAGGTTAGAAATATAAAGCTTGAGTTGTTGGATTTTAGCCTTGAGGGCTGCCTTGTCTTCTCCATCCTTGAGTACTCTTTCCTGAAGACTTTCGTACACAACTCTGAATAGACTCACATCTGCATGTCTGGTATTTCTACCAAAATTAGCCTTGACCATCACGAAGTCGTCCATGTTCACCTCATCCCTGTTCTTATCTTCTGGGGGTAATGCAGTCTCCATGACTATCTCGTTATCAGGATTCCTATCAAAATAAACTTGCTTCTTTGCTTTCTTCTTAGGAGGTTCCTGATAGATATTATCAAGATCATCAACATTCACCTAATATGAAGGCCTTCTTCTTACCCTTCCCAAGGAGTTCTCAAGCCAAGACACAGTAATATCTTTACTAACTTCCTTAGGAGGTACAATTGCAATTTCTTCCTCATCTTCAATATCAAGGTCAATGTGAATCGGTAAGGGTTCTGTCAAAGGTACAGAAACATGTGTTAAAGGTGTCTCCTCTACTTCTTTTTGAGGTACGGGCTCGTCAGGAGGAGCTTCTGTTACAATTGTAGGTTGCTCCTATATGACTATGCCTAAGAAGTCTAACCTTCTTCTTACATTTTTATTTGATCTACCACCTTTGATGCCTTCTTGAGACTGACTTTTTCCCTTCCCTTTTGACTGTGCTCTGGAAGAAGAGGGAATTGTCCTTGGCGGCTCTGCTACTGGAATGGAGTTTTTCCTCTTAAGGATTAGGAAAACCTTGCTATGTTCAAGGACTTGTCTTGTCCTTTCTTCAACTGAGAGGGACTCTTTATTAGCCCAATTAACTTGAGGAAGGGGCTGATCTTCAATTCGCTTATGAGTATACATCGAGAGAAGCACATCCTCATCATCATCTGATAACCCTTCTATATCTTCATTTAAGCAGTCTTTCATCTGGTGGAGAGTGAGCTTGCTGTAACTACGCCTTCGCACCTCGAACTCATTTGTACAATTAGCCCAAAAATCTTCAAGGGCGGATATATGAGCATAGTTTTTCTCAAGTCAGCCAGCGTAGACACCATGAGGATCAAATGATCGTCTCTCGCTGTAGGGCTTGAGGTCAAGTTTATCTAACTCATCTCCCATTGTCTTAGCATCTGCTGCAGTCCTGTATGTATAGATTCCCAGCCCTAATGGAAAATTGAGGGAGGGTTTCTTTCTATTCCTCAAGAATGCATGGACATCGTGGGCCTGCCTTAAGAACTCCATGAAGACGACCTCGTCTGACGAGTACCTTGGTAACATGAACGGGGCACCTAAATAGCCATAGACCCTAAGATAGGTGAAAGTAGGAAATTGTATGAACCAATCTGCCCACTCCGCCATCGCTGCCCTAGCAACTGAAGAGATACGGGCGTGCAATTCATTGTCCAAGTCCTGCACTGTGTACATCAGAAAAGCCTCGTTCACTCTCTTGTAGTGATGCAATGACTTCGTGAATTCCAATTGAGGATAATAGTTGTAGATATGTTGCACGCTCAATGATCCCTCGATATTCAACCCTCTGAATTGACCTTGATTAGCCACCAGGTAGACTAGGTAAGAAACCATATGGAATTCATGAAACTGGAAGTATTCTGTTATTTGCCGATGTAGGCTGTCACTGATCAAGGTAGGCCAATCATAGAACTCGATCTTCTTCATGATGTGGGGTATGGCATAAAACATCCAAGGCTGAAACTTGGTAGCATCTTCCGATCCAGTGACCCTGTTGAGCAAGGTGATTATGATAGCAATTTCATCCTTGACTTCTCCTCGCCCGACGTTCTTTGGCAAAGTCTTATGCTTCTCTTTCATCCACCTCTGTTCAATCTTCTTGCATATTTGTCTTTGTGCATGTCCCATATCCTTTCACATTCACCCTTTGAGATAGTAACACTTTCAGGCCATGGGGGAATGGAAAAACACTTTTCGATCATATCAGGCTTCAAACTGCAAATCAATCTACCATTGACTGATTGAATCTCCCTAGTAGTCGGGTTGTAATGCTTGATGCAAGCAATTACGAACTCAAGACTCTGAACTGATATAGGGATAGATGTTGTTGCGAGGAGTCCAGAGTGTCCCGGGTTCCTGATAGAAGTGTTGACTGCGCTCTCCAAAGCGTGTAGATCGAACACCGGCTTAATGTGATGCAAATTTGTCTCAACTGTTTTGATGTAATCATGATAAAAAGTTGATCCAGTCTTGAAAACATTGGGAGTGTACTCCATTTCGGAAAACTTGAAGAATGACTGTAAACTCACCTAGGTTCAGACAAGTTTTGAGCAACTTACTAATTTTAGAATGCTGATTTTCTTACTCCAACGGACAAAAAAAAATTTGAAAATTTTCTGAGATATGGGTTTTGCTCATAATTTCGTTGCAAGACAACCCAGATCGTTCATTTTCGAAAATTTTGATTTTATACTGAAAAAGCAGCAAACCCTAATTTCTTCAATTTTTTCCAAAAAAAAAAAAACTGGCACCTAGGTTTTATTTAGAATATGATTAGAAATGGACCCAGTTGATTAGATTTGCAAAATATTGATGGCTGATCGAAAAAGCAGCCAACCCTAGAATTTGAAACTTTCTTGAAAAAAGTTGTGATATGGGTTTTCTTCAGAAAACTGATTTGAGAGGAGCCAGATGATTGAAAATTGAATGCACTGAGGATTTCACTGACATGCAAATAAAAAGCAGCTGCTGCAACTTGATGAAGTTCTTGAAAATTTCTTCAGAAGAATGAGGTGATAAGACCCAGATGGCTGAAAATTTGAAAACCTTGGCCTTCTCCTTGAAAAATTTGATCTTCTAAATGAAAAAGCAAGGGTTTATGTTGCTGTTCTGAAAAATTTAATGAATAACCAACAAACTGAGCTCTTGAATCTTGAAAATTTTCTTCAATCTTGTTGCTCCAATTTTCTCTTTTGAATGCTACCTACAAAAATAATGAAAATTACATGAAGAGAGGTGTTAAATAGACTTAGGGTTTGAATTAGGTTTGCTTTATTTTGCTTTCATTCTCAAAAACCCTAAAAATCTTTGTTCATTGAACTTGGACGTCCTCATCATCTTGCAATTTTGAAATTTCTTGAAATTTTGCAAATTTCACTAAGGCATGAGAAGTTGGGTGCCCTTGTTGGCTAGGGGCGCCCACTTTAAGCAGTGTCAGTCATTTTTTGATATTTTCAACTTTGCACAACTTTGACCCCCTACATTGACCTCGATTTCTGACTTGTAGACTAATCTAATGAGTGAGCTGAAAGATTCATCGCGGAGCCTGACCCATTCTGAGAAGATTGTTCTGGAGGCATCTTTGGCTAAAAACTTCATTTCGACCTTCGAAATCATGGGAGCCTTTTTCCTCCAAGGGCGCCCATTCTGTCCAAAGTTAGCCATTTTTATGATCTTCAATTTCTATGTTAACTCCTCTTCTACAGATGATCTTGTCGAATCTAGTGATCCGGGCATCGGATTGACTACCGATTATGCCCGTTGCGAAGCTAATGAAATATTAGGAGGGGTCTCCTGGGATAAACTTCATCACACAATGAGTTTTGAGCCTTCAAAAGCTTGGGCGCCCCTGGCAAGCTAGGGTGCCCAAACTCACCAGAGTTAGATTATTTTTCACTTTCTCACGTTTGCTTTTGAAGATTATTTTTCACTTTCTCACGTTTGCTTTTGAATTTCAATTCTTAGCTCTCATCAGACCCTCTGTTCAGCTTCTCGTATCTGGCAACTGCAAACTCCAATTGATGCAATGAATATCTCGTTGGAGAGTCGGATCAACTGTGAAGAAATCATATGAGAGCTACTTCTGCAAATTCATCTATTTAGGCCCTTGAAAACTTGGGCACCTCTTCTCTCCTGGGGCGCCCAAACCTTCCAGACTTAGCCATTTTTATCTGACTTTTCATCTTCAAGTTTGAAACCTTCATTTTGTATGTTCCTCTTTGATTTGAATCTACTAGAGATTGGGCAGTCGGATGCTCTGACAAAGACAGGCGTTGTGAAGCTGGCTGAATACTGAAAAGATTGAGCATATTCTCAAACCATAACTGTTGAGTTAGGTGCTCCAAAAAGCTGGGCGCCCTTCTTCACCAAGGGCGCCCAAAGTTCTCAGACTTAGTCAAATTTTAATAATTTTCATTCTTTTTCATTCTGACTTCAGTTTGGATCCTCCTTGTTTAGCTCTGAATCCCAGGCGACTAGATGATCTGTTGACTGCACCATCGGACTCGTCGCGGAGCTGGAAGAGAACTGAGCAACTTTGGTTGGGGGCGCAAACCCTAATTTCAACTTCTAATGCCCTAAAAAGATGGGCGCCTATTCTCACCTGGGGCGCCCAAGTCAACCAGTGTCAGAAAATTTTCACATTTTTCACCTTCTTCGTTCTTCGTGCTTGCTCACCAACTCGCCTTTTGTTGAATGCTTGAGTGTTGAATGTGACACCTTGCAGCTGACTGACCTCCATTGATGACCTCAAAGCTCTTGATATGCTTCTAAAAAAGCAAAATAGACCCACTAGGGGAAAATTGATCATTTTGAGATTCTGACTACACAGCCTGATATGGACGTATTTTGAGCCAATCAAAATCAGTTTGAACCCTAACGGACCAACTTTCTATTTTTAGAAAGTTTTGTCAGTATCCGTTTCAAGAAAAACCTAGAAAAAGTTACTATTTTTAGAAAATTTCTAAAAATAGCAATTTTCCTAAAAAGTAGGGATGAAAAACTGAGATCTGGGTTTTGTAGATTAAGCTCCTCTAAGCAAACCCAGATCGTCAGATTTTGAAAATTTTGCATTTTAACCCCTCATGCAAGACATGCACACCCAAATTTTGACCTTTTTGACTGATTTAACAAGACTTTTACTCATTTCTTCAAAATGTCTAAGTGTAAAAAAAAATTTAATTTTGGGGTACAACAACTAGGTTTATGTCCATGTATGTTTAACTATTAAATATTTCGTTATTGCAATATTTTCAAAACCCTAATGTTAAACCCTTTGCAGCTTGAGTTGGCCGTTGGCTTATATTGTGGAAATGACCGGTAAATAAGTATAATTCAATAAATACTTTACAATTTAGAACAGACATGAGAATCTTAGCACATACAAAAAATGTCTTAAAAAAAAATTTAATTTTGGGGTACAACTACTAGGTTTATGTCCATGTATGTTTAACTATTAAATATTTCGTTATTGCAATATTTTCAAAACCCTAATGTTAAACCCTTTGCAGCTTGAGTTGGCCGCTGGCTTATATTGTGGAAATGACTGGTAAATAAGTATAATTCAATAAATACTTTACAATTTAGAACAGACATGAGAATCTTAACACATACACAAATAGAAACTCATCTTGTATTCTCACTTGCGGATTTCCAAACAAATTTGTAAGAGAAACAAAA
>VDFB02147645.1:0-11073 GCA_007258455.2 Sequoia sempervirens | reverse complement strand
CCCTCTCTCACTCTCAAATAACTGTCTCCCAAACTCTTCCACTCTCCCACCCCTATCCCACTCTCTCCCACCCCTATCCCACTCCCTCAAGCCCTCTCTCCAACTCTCTCCAACTCTCTCCCACACTCTCCAACCAACTCCAACCCTATCTCCTACTCACCCACTCTCTCCAACCTTGTCTCCCACACTCTCCCTCCCTATCTCCCACTCTGCCACTCTCTCCCATGCTCTACCACCCTAAACCCTCTCCCACTCCCACCCTCTCTCCCATAAGCATACGTACATGACACACCAATATACATATACATACAAACATACAAACATATCAACAAACATTCAATAAAGTGGCATTTAACTAAAGGAAGACATAACGCGAGCGCGGTATTTGTTGCTAGTAATGCTCCCCGAAGAGGAAAAATGTCAAAAGCAAAACATAACGCGCTTGCGTTATAATGCGAACGCGTTATATTTTGCATTGGAAATCCCCGAGCCTTAGCTTTGGTATTTGCCTTGGAATACCAACCCAAAGGCTTGGAGGGCATTCCCAAAGACTAGAGACGTGTTTTTTCCAAATTCAACAAATTTTCACATAATCGAAGTTCGTGCTCACCATCAAGATTGCATCCGGTTCAATATCAAGAAAATCGAACACATGGGTAATGTTAGGTTCTTTATTAGCTTTCCAACGATGTAATTTTTTTCACTTTCTAACAATGTTAAGCCTTTCATCCATAATTTCTTTTGTTTGTATATCCATTTTTCTTCAAAAAGTAGTGTTTGGTTTTTTGCTATAAATTAACCGCTCATCAAAATTTGAAATAAATTATATTTCTAGAAACTAGACTCCATTCTACAATTTAAAAAAAATAAAATTTTAAAAAATCTATTAGTTTCAAAAATTTGAGGGGGAGCACGCCAAAATTCTGCTTTTTAGGAAGTGCCCACTTAGAAAATTAATAAAAAATCAAATATTCATTAAAAAATTATCAGAAAATATCCAATCCTTACTACATACCGTTATCTAACTTTTGACTAGAGCGATTTTAAAAATACTACAAAAAAGTCCACCGTGCTCGGGTCACACAAGAGTTGCTATGTTATTTTTTTCTGACAGAAACAACAGCAATTTGTGTGTGTCCCTCTTTTGAACCCCTTAATCTCAACCATTTTCAAAATAAATTAGTAGTTTAGAAAGTAGACTCAGAGCACTGTGGTCCTTCTTTTTGTTCCATCAAAAAATTTTGAGTGTAGCTATCCTCAATTTCACGTCCAAGGTCAGTATTTCCTGATTTCAAAAAAAAAGTGGCCACTTAAGCCCCTTTTTTGGGAACCATCTTGGTGCACTTACCCATGCATAAAACATAAGTTCTTGAAACTTTCTAGATTGATACTATATGTTACCAACAAGCCTAGGAAGTACCCAAAATCACCAAAAAACTCAAAAAAGTTGGGTTTTGTAGGCCTCCAAGGACTCATTCGCCTAGATGGGAATATGAGTCCCACATAGGGTTTTTGGTACGTTCAGCTAGTGAAAATAGAAAACACAAAATTCCTAGAAATCAAGAGCAAAGACCTGTATAGGGAATAAATCATCTAGATGGGTGAATGAGTCCTTTAAAACCTAAATTAGAAAATTTTGAGTTAATTTTAGGGTGTCTAAGTTGTATGTTGACGTGATTGTTTGCAATTACACATTTTTAGTGAAATTGAATGATTCAAAATAAAAAAATTCAACCTATATGCACTTTTCACTAATGCAATATTTAGAAGCCCTAAATACAAATTAACTAATGAAAGATCTAATGCAAAGTTAATGAAATCTAGATCTAAGAATACATTGTTCTCCAAATCATAAATAAAGTGTCAAAAATTTGGGTTCACCAAAATGAACTGAAGGAAATAGGGTTCCACCTTTTTGGAGATGGAACTAAGGGGAACTATTTCACTCTCATTTCATTAGGAAACCCAGGGGATCCCTCAACCAGGTGACTCAATTGAGGGAATGAATACTAGGAGGTTTCCTTCTAAAGGTGTTATTAAACAAAGGTTTCACCATTAAATGAAGCTTCAAAGGAGAAATGCAAACTCTAATGTATAAAACCCTCGAAACTTGAAGACATGAAAGCATTAAATAAAACTAAAAAACAAAAAATAGATAGAAAGGAAAATGGTAAGCTAATAGATTCCAAAAACTTTTTGTATCCCTAAAATTCTACTTTTTGAAGTGTACAGGGACTCATATGCTAGGTTGGGCAATTTAGTCCTGCTACTGGGATTTGGGCATAATTTGGAATCTTCTGCTGGAAAATCAAGATCTATAGAAAATTGATGAAAATAGGTATACTAAGACTCATAAGCCTAGAGGGGTGATTTAGTCCCAGTATTAGGGTGTGATTGAAACTTTTGTAGCCTCAAGTGATATTCTATATTGTTTTTCTTGTTTGATCTCCTAGTTTGAAAAGTCTAAATTTTGATCTATAAGCGAGTTTTCATAAAGATGACAACTTAATAACTTTGACAACTTTCTTCAATCTTGCAACTTTGTCTTCAAAGGATCTTCAAGCTCAAAATCACCTAGATTTGTAATCTCACATGAAGACAGAAAAATGTTGTTGTGTTAGGGAATAGGGGTTTACCTTGGTCAAACCCTGTTTTGGTAATCAAACCTTGAAATGAAATGGAAAAGAATGAAAGAATGATGAATGCACAATATGCAATGTTGAAACTCCCTAAACCATTGAAATAAATATTGCAATCTTGTGTGAAATGGCTCCAATGGATGTGGATCTTGACTCGTGATCTTGATATGAGATAATGTCTTTGAATACTTGCTTGAATCATGAAAACCTACATCACAAATATTAGCTCACAAAAACACATGATACATGAAGACATTGACATGATGCTTGAATCTTGAATGCTACTCCAAATGCTTGATAATCAGCTCTTGAATGCTCTCTTGATCATAAATTTTCTATAAAGATTGAGTACTTGAAATCTTAGATCTTGTTAGGTGAAATTATGTGAAATAACCTTGTATTTATACTTGTTTATGTCAAAATTCCCAAAATTACAACACTAAAAGCCAACATATAATATAGGATAATAAAATCCCACCAAGAATTTGACTTAAAATAGGTCCAAGCTAAAGCAAGACTCATACTCCCGTTGGGGCGTATGAGTCCCAGTGGCTTAAAACTGGGACACAAACTCTGAGAAGTTCTTGTTTAATGCAATGTTTAAAATCAGGTCCCAAGACCTAGGTGGAACTAATATGCGCAATGTGGTGTATGAGTCCAAGATCACTAGATCTGGAACACATAACCAAAAACATTGAATTATGACTGGTTATTTGATAAGTGTCGGGATTATCCACAAAACAATGCAATTAATTAGGCTTATGGATGCAAAATAGGAGCAATTAAGGTATAAATAAGTCCAATTAATTAATAAAGCCCTAGATTAGTGTGAAAGTGTAAAGTTACACTTTACAACAACCTAAATAAGGTACAATTAGGTCCATTTAGTTTAAAAGAGCCCTAAACTTAATGTGAATGTGTAAAAACCATTACAACACCAAATCAATGAAACATTAGGCTCATTTTAATATTGGTTATTCCCAAATTAAGTGAGGAAGAGGGATACCTTTTCCATTACTACACACCTTAACATCCTCATAGTTGCCAACAAGTATGAGTGGTTCGATTTTCCTCTCAATGGATTTTCACTCGGCATTTAGAATAAATTCCCAAGACTCAATACTAAAAAATTTGAATGAAGATACATTGGTCTTGCATGGATCCAAGCCTCCTAAGGAATCATATATTATAATTCCTTAATAGGCACCCAATTTTGAATGTGGTTGACACAAATAATTGTCTCAAGCTACAAAGAAGAATCAATATGGGTAAGTGCAAGAAGTTGGGTCCACGAAGAGGGGAAGTTTCAACCAAAAAAATGCCAACAAGAACAAGAACTCGAGCCTTAGATTGGGATCTCATTCATGAATGGGTACCCATTCTAAAAATAGAATGGGTGCTCATTTTAAAATGGGTGTATGTTCTAAAATTAAAACATGTGTACCCATTTTAAAGCGGGTACCCATTCTAAAAAAAATGAAACCCCAAACTACTTTTTAATTTTTTTTTAAGCTTGGTAACCAAACCATTTGCCTTGGACCTACAACTAAAAGACTAAGGCAATGTCAAGAGAAATAATTGACTTTGGAAATATAGCTAATAGGTTTTTTTTCTTTTCAAAATTGGTTTATGAAATCAAAACCCATCATAACTCATGATATCTAGTTTTTAAATATATAATTTTTTTATGATTTGATTTTTTTTTCTATTTTTTGATTAATTTCTAAAATATGTAATTTTTGTTAATTTTTTTGTAAAAAAAATTATATGAAATAAATCTACAAATAATTCTCTACACAATGAATTTTTTTTTGAAATGTATTATTAGTTTAGGTCAAATTATGGTGTCCATACATGAGGGTTTTCAAACATAGCAATTAGGGCCAATACAATATTAATTAAAAAAATATTTAGAAAAAACATGTAGAAAAAATTATTAAGAAAATCTTCATCAATCTTTAGTTTGTTACACATATTTCGCCAAAGGAATTAAAATATACTTTTATTTAGGTCAAATTATGGTTTTAGTCATGTGCATGGTATGGTCTTAAAAAATAACTTTGAAAAAGTGGTTTTTATACATGCCTATTAAAAATTAAATTGTATCATCTGGGTATTAAAATGAATTACATATTTTGAAACTAGACTAAATATATTAAATTTAATATTATTGAAATTTTTAAGATTCAATGTGTAAGTGCTTCAAATTTTCAATCCAAATATGACAAATTCTGAAAATCAAGAAAAACACTTCCACTTTTTGAACATTTTGTGGACCCAACTTCTTGCGCATGCCCATATCATACAACTAAAAGATACAATTTTCCATCTCCTATAATGTACTATTCTTTCACTTAGTGACATCATTGTATTGATGGGTGTAAGGAACTATAAGTTTATGTTGAATACCATGCTTAGGAAAAAATGCTTGAAAGCTTGATTTACATACCTCTCCCATTATCTACATGTACCCTCTTGTTAAAACACCGAATCTATTCTCCATGAATACCTTGAGGATCCTAAAAGTATCAAAGACATCACTTTTGTACTTAAGAAAGTACACACATCTATGCCTTTAGAAATCATCAATAAATCTGAGCACATTTATTGGTCCCTAAAAAAGGAGTTTTAAATGACATGAGGTCACTATATGCCAACTCTAAAGGTGCTTTAGCACTTGTGACTCTACCTATAAGAAAATAATCCTTGTAATGTTTAACAAGGGCACAACATTGACAAACACCATTTGTGCAAGAGATCTTAGGTAGTCTTGTCGCTAATGTCTAAGTACTCATCTATTGTAGATATCTATAGTCAAGTATTCATATATCTACTAAATGCAAGGCCCTTGTAGAAATAGAATGACCTTTTCTTTAATAGGGGGAAGATGACTTGGAGGTTGAAATGTTATGTTGTTGCATGGATTCCTCTAAAGCTTCTAATCTCTTTAAGCACCTAGTGATTGGGTTTCCCTCTCTACCATAAAAGTTACAAGGTTCGCATGAATTATTCTTTTTCTTGGAGGAACACACAATCAACTTAGAAGATTTATCATCATTTGGATAGGATAAAGTTTTATGTCCTAACTTCTTATTTTTCTCGAAGGAGCTCTCAATACATAATGAAGATTATATCTTAGGCTTTTGCTTTTTTTTTCCCTTTATATAAATATGCTACCAAAGCATGGTTTTTAGAACTAGAAAGAGAATCCAACTGAGCCATATATCATATATTTTTTAATATTATTTTTTGAAGTTTTAATGTTTGACTTGAAATGACAAGGAAGGGAAGTGTTGATATTTGTGAGGGATTTTATTAAATGTGTTATTTGACCTTTATTTAAATAATATTAATTAAATTATATTCTTTCTTCTAGTGTGGCCTATTTTTTTTTTTATACTAGTTGGAAGCTACCATAATTAATAATGATATAGCATACTTTTATTATGATAGGAATTAAGAATATGTGTTGTGGTGCACATGATAGTTGATAGGTTATTGTTTACAATTTAAGTGTTGGAAGATTATCTTTTTCTCAAATTTATTTTGGATCAATTGATAAGTATATTTGTTGAAATATAATCTATTTATACATATTTTTTTATTATTTCTAAAATATTAGCTTATTCCATCTGACAAATCTATTGATTTTTATAAATATAGTTTCTTTAGACATTTATATTAATTTATTTTCATGGGATTGTTGACAAGTTACTTCAATACTTTCATAAAAAAAATTATTCATATCTTGTATAGTTTGAGTTTTATCACATCCAAGTACATTTTTTTAAGGTTAAAAACATGTAAAACTTCAAAGTTATGGAGATTTAGTAAGTATAATTTTATTTTATTTTGGTTTTTTGCATCTATGCATGTAGCTTTTAAAGATGATAGTTATTGCAAGCAACATTCTTTCAAATTATAGGTGTATTTATTATAACTTCTAATGGTTTTCATTTATTTCATGAAGTTAGTATATATATTTCATCTTGTTTGATCATAAATGCACTAAGAGTATTACAAAATATTCCAATTCTCAAATTGAATTTTCCCTCCTATGTTGTAATACAAGTGCCTACTTTATTTGCATCCTATACAAAGGTACAACATGTTCTCTAATATTATCTTTGTTGTCTATCATAGAGAAAATGTCTTTCTTTTATATTATTGTAATGTTAGTTTTATTTTTTTTACAATAATAGAAGGGATTTGGATTAGCAAGATGTGTGACTTCTACACCATTGTGTGGAAATCTCATGCATTGATAATGCATGGATTGGACTACTTTCATGGCATGGATCAATGTGTGACCAACAAGGATGTTATATGGATGTCTAATGTTAAGAACATGCAAAAGGGTATTTTTTAGGACTAAACCCACATAAAAAAAGTGCATTAAGGAAGTATATATGCTTACACTAGATTAGAATATTTCTATTATTTGAATATCTATTTCCAATGGAAATGGATTATTATTACCATTCATGCTAACTTTTCATTCTACAACATAGTAATATCCTATAAACTACAAACCCAAGAAAATATGGGCTTAAGCATATATCTTGTTATCCCCTCAAAGGGAAAAGAAGGAAAATGACTTCCATGAAAAAATGAATCCCTTACTAAAAGTTTCCATTAACAAATATCTCTGCCTCAATGTCCACCACAAGCCTAGTTAAGGATCAAGCATGAAAAAAATAATAGGTTAGAAAGTACACCACTTGTATGATTGCATAGGTGTACAAACTATAATTATGAGACCTAAAGATCACTAAGGTCTTGTTTGAGTTACTTGTTGTAATTTTGGTGCCTAAAGATCAACATAGTCCTATTTAAGATACTTGTGATGATTTTGTTGCTCTACATGAGTAAAATTTATATTGCAATACTTGTAAGTTAAAATAGAGAAGATGATGATAACCCTAAGAAAGTTTGATCATAATTAGTTTTAAAATAATTGATTGAGTTTCCTCATAAAAACTATTGGTTGAAGCAAGAATCTCTAAATCAAAGGTAACAATATGATTGAACTATTAAGTTTCCTTGACAACATTGAAGGTATTGAGACTAAGAGGTGGCCTAACGTGGTGGTAAAAGAAGAATTAAGCAAAATATATAGAATTTGAATACAAATAATTAAAATGCACATGAACAAGTAAGACATTAACTTACAAAAATATTTAAATAGAAAATAGAAAAAACTATATAAAAAAATAATGCAACTAATCGCATGCATATAAATTTAACAAAAACAAGAGTACTATCTTGATGATTCTAATCCTATTTATGAATACCATTTCAAACTTATATAAGAACAAAAACCAAGTAAAAAGCATAGATACAAATTGATATAATTTTATATTTCTAAATGGTTATAAGAATTCCATATTTATAAGTTTTAAGTATTTCAAAAAGAATTCCAAGTCCCACCTGCTAACTTTTCAACTAACCACATCCTTATGAATCTATCATTTTAATAATTTCATTTACCCACTTCACCATGGATCTGACTAATATATAGCGATAATATAGAGAGAGAAAGAGAGACAGTGTTAACACAACGATAAACGATATCCTCTTATTTTTCTTCTAATTCGAGGACGTTGTCTCTAATTTGAATGAACAAAAGGAAAAGACATTGTAGTTACCAAGATGAACAAAGAGAAAATGGAATTCAGAGATTAATAAAATCTAGATGTTGGAGTAGAGGAAATTTTCACTACGGCTCCACTGGTAGACATGCAGGCAGAATATGGCAGCAAAGACAAGAAATGCAATCTGTTTGACAGAACTGCCTCAAAGAAAAATACTCTTTAGGGCTATGCAACTTACCAGAAAGAGAAATCAAGCACTAAAATAAAACTACGCGTATCTCATACACAAGATAAATACTCTTTAGGGCTACGCAACTTACCAGAGTATGTTGTAGTCGAATGCAAGGCAGGCGAGTGGTAGCAAGTTGTACCGCCATTTCTCTCTTTTCCATGTCCCACAAATTATATATCTTATTTTTATATAATCCCCCACTCCTATCAGCTATGTTTTTAGGCTCTTACAAAAGACATGCGTCATATTAGCCTCTCCATCTTCTGTGACTCTTACACTCAGAGCAATGGAAAAATTAGGAACTATATATATGTTAGAAATAGAGCGACATCCTCACATTAATTATGTTCCAGAATGATTTTAGTTAACTAGTTTTATCCTGAACAAAGACGAAATCACAATAGAATAATATTAATATTATTAAGCTGATAGAATAATAAATTTGTATTGTTTCTAGTTTTAATTGTGTAGAATTGTTTACATCAATGTTTCGGATCACACTCTGTGATCCATCACTGATCTTTTTTAACATCCTCTTGGTCTCTTTCATCTTGATGATGGATCATAGAGTGTGATCTGAAGTGTTGATATAAAAATTTCTATACAATCAAAACCAGAAGCAATACAAATTTACAATATGGATTGTGGAAACTTGATATCTTTAATTGATAGAGTAGTAATGATTATGCATCTTGTGGAATATTATATATGATTCAGCTATATAATATTTGTCTATTAATTACATAAATGAAATAATAAGATCAATTTTCAAGCATATTAAAATCATTTACCCCTATAATCATTTAGTGTTAATATTTATTAATCATGAAGAGATTCATGATTGCTAAATTAACACCATATAAAATAATTGATTTACACAACATGGACATGATATAAAATCTAATATGGATTCAACCTCAAACCATTATTTTGGAAATAATAGATCAAATATCAACAAAAGGGGATTGATAAACTTCATAAGGTATTCCAAAAGAAAATTGATTATAAAAAAGACGTGTAAGCACTTAGATCACCTTTCAAGGGGATATTGGAAAGGCCTTAAAATGCTAGATTTCTTAGTCTTCTCTAAATTATTCTGAAAAAAAGATTATAGTTAATAAAGGATAAAGGAGGGTCATGATAGATGAGGAAAAGTTGTGATGAGGGTAGCACATAACCAAGTTTGATCTAAGGGGTTTCAATCAAACCCTCCTAAATGTAACTCTCTTATTACATTTCAAAAACCACCCCTCTACCCTATGTAGAGTATTCTAAGGGGATTTTGTATCTTTAGGAGGTTCTATAAGTGCAACCACTTGGTTTTATTGAAGAAATTCAACCATACCTTCAATTGAACCTAGACAATTTTTGGTACTATTTTTCATTTTGACCCAAATGTGGGACTCACTTATGTGCTTTCACCCTATTAATATAATTCATTATTAAATTTGGGATAGAATATTGATCGTTAACTATTGAAAAAAATTATCGTCATACCCCTAATGGCACATTGGTGTATTTATCCCTTTATTGTGAGAGGTGACATCTTTATGACAATAATTTATTAGGTGATAAATGTCAAGTGTGAAATTTTAAAATCTACAAATGTTATTTAACTAGAGTTGTCGCAAGACCATTTAATCAATCTTAGTCACATGAGTAGTAGTGTTCATTATTTCTCCTTTTCATACTCCTTCCCATATATTAACCCTTCTCTAATGAATTTATCAAATTCGTGTACGTTATAAATAAATTCATGATATTCTAGTGCTATATATACCATTATAGAACTTGGATTACATGTACACCATTTTATAAAATATCCTTGATTAAAAAACTTTAAACATTTTAAGTAATTTTGTAGCCCTCCACTATGAAGTGGGAGTTCCCATAAGTATGATGTTATATTAACCATATGTTACTATGACAATAATTAAATGTTTTATTAACTTATAATATACTATAATGGTTTTTTTTTAATGGATTCACATTAATTATATAACTATTCAAGCATCTATTCTCACTTCACTTTTCAAAGCTTGATCTTGATGGAATATTTTTTTTTTGCTACCTACTATCATATAATATATGAATTCCACTTAAGTTATGCATTAAGTAGCACTTTGTATATGTTCATACATTTAAATTTGTCTATAATTCATGTTTATATGTGGCAAAGCAATGGATATATTATTGCTAAAATGGTGGAGCCACAAGAAAGCAATATAATAGACCCCTTCACTAGTTTCCTTTGAATCTTTCAAAAATATGTAGGGGTGGATGCCACTTTTTATTCCACTAGTCATTGGTGATCTTCAATGAAGGTGGGTTTAGAAGAAGAGCTACTAAAACTTTCACCTACTTAATTTATTCAACATATCAAATCATAGTTATAAATCTAAACATGTAACTTATTTTTATCATTTATCTTGTTTAAACAATATATAATTACTAAACATGAATCTTCAACTATACCACAAAAAATATCACCATGAGTTTGTTTCTTTGGAATTATTTTTCATTTCTTATCTTAGACACTTTATTTTTGGAATTCCTTTATCCATGTTAAGGGAATTATCTTAATTTTTGTAATAATTTTGGTTAAATA
>VDFB02147644.1:0-24730 GCA_007258455.2 Sequoia sempervirens | reverse complement strand
TGCCACATAGGGTTTCATGCAATTGTAATGGCGAATTCTTTCCATAGTTAGATCAAATCTGTTTTGTGTTTAATAAGCTTGTTCAAATTGAGATAATAGTTGTGCCTACCTTGCCTTCAAGTAAAGAATCTGCACTTGTTTATCATGTGTTGTTGTGAATAATAAACTTATTCGGATTGAGCTGATAGATGTGCCACCTTGCCTTCAAGTAGAGAATCTGTATTCAGTTTATCGTATGGTGTTGTGAATAATAAACTTGTTTAGATTGAGCTGATAGATGTGCCACCTTGCCTTCAAGTTGAGAATCTATACTCGTTTATCGTCTGATAGTCAAAACCTTGCTCCGTTTCCTCATGCTCTGTTTTCTTGAGGAAACTGGATAGAATTTAAGTTATTAAGTTTAGTTGTAGTTAGTAAATCTGCAAAACCAGAAAAACTCAGCTGCAACGTATTAGTTTTCGAGAAAGCCTTGTACCTCTACAGCTGAAACAAAAAGACAGGATATAGCTTAGTTTATTTCCTTTGCAAGTACTTTTGTCAAGCACAACGAGGGAGCTTCCCCTCCTAATTTGAAGAGCACTCATTGCGTAGTGTGCATAGTTGTCCGTGACCAACTCTTACTCCGGTGAGGTGCTAGTTGTTACTAACACTACAGTAATTTGTACCATTGCTACAGTGTTCCTGTGATTGCCAGTTTCCACATTCCGCCTTTGATAAGAGTGTTTCCTTTGTACCACTACAATGCTGTGCTACAATGTCGTGCTACAATACCAGGAAATTGTTGTGTGTTCATCACCATTTTTGGCAAAATTATTGCCATTGGGTAAAGAGAAAAAATTGCAGATCTAGGTGATTTTATTTTGCAGATTTTTGGAGCAATCATAGGGCATAATATCAGGGATTTTCTGAAGTGCTTGAAGGATTCTTTTGATGGAAAATTTTTGAGCTCATTTGCAGCCTATAATTAATCAGGTTGTATCAGATTTGGTCAACCATTGTCTGCAGTTGCACATTTCAATACAAATAAAGACGTCAGAGCTGGACTGTTAAATACTTGTTTTCAGATTTATATTAATAGATTTTATGCTAAGATTTCATATTGTCCTTCCAGCATATGAATGTATGTTACTTTGTGTTTTATTTATCATTCATTTGGCATCAATATCATACAATACACCCTTTACAATCTGAAAAAAATCTGAATTGCAAAAGAAAACCTCTTAACCTAAGGAAGTATGCAAAGTGTTTGACAAAATGTGTATGAGGAGGAATGCATGATCTTGGTGAAATTATAGAGGGGTTCTTACATCCTAGGATATTTTATTATTATTTCATAAATCTCTAGAAGCTCTTTATTTTAGCCAGTAAATAAGTACTTTATGCACATAAACTCTTAATGATAGTTCAAACTAGGCTTATACTTCAGACACTATTGTTTAGCAGAAGTGATCATGAAATTTATGTTTGTAATTTCATTATAATTGGAAAAAGATTACATTTGGTCAAGTTTTGTACTAGTGAAGTGTGTCTCTTTAAATTATAACTTTGAATGCGGGTTAACTATTTGCTTCTTGAAATCCTGTGATGTTCATCTATTTGATACTCTCTTGTTGATAAAGATCTATTGACCTTTGTTTCAAAACTAGTTAGTAAGTATTCATCTCTTTTCCCATCAAATACATTTTTAATATAAAATACTGGTCTTTGTTTTAGCTAGTAAAAAGTTGTGTTAGTTTGTTCTTGAATATTTGTTTTCCTTAATATCTGAAAACCTCGTTTATAATGCTCGACTATTAACAGTCTAGCACATGCATCTAGGGAAAAAACATAGGCAGATAGTAATTTCCTTTCATGCAAAACCCTCAATTGAAATCTCGTACAGTGTGAATACTTGTAAAATCTATCTATAGTTTTAATTTGGGGTTAGCTTTAGGTTTAGTTAGGTCTTAGGGAGTTTCCTGTTATGATTTGAAGGAAAGTTCTACAAATGTGCCATTTCATTTTGTGTTACCTTGTAAGAGACAAATTAAAATGCTAACAATGGTAAAATTTGCATACCCGTGCCCATTCTCATTTAGTTTTGTGTCCATTTTGCAAGAATATTTTAATGCAATTGTATATCAACAAATAGCACAATCTTGTGCAAAGTTGGGTCCATTCCTCAATCCTTCACCTATCCCTATTTACACACATTCCCACATATCCCAACCATACATTATATATTCCTAAATTCTTTACCATGCACCTAATGTTTACTGCATTCTCCATGTCTAAACATTCATTCCCCGATTAGATAGTACCACTCCCATGTCATCGGTCAATATTGCAAGCATGGGGTTGATTCCACACCCACAGATCTAACCACTAAAATTCAAAAGTTCAAGTTCAAATTTTGGCTAACTCCTGCCTATTTTATTCCCACTGTAAGCCAGCCCACTTGTACATGTTTCACATGATTATTGCTATGTACTTGCATTTTAAGGCACTCAATTGTATTTTGTTTAGACATCGAGGGCATCCACAAGCACTATCAAATATAATTTGCATTCAATGAGCATTTATTAGAACACTTTGTTTGGTGCACTAAAAGAAACAACATTTACTTATGAACCATTATCTAGGATAGTTGCACGCTTGCTTGTTTCCTGCTGATCTTTAGTATGACTGTAAAGCATATTTCTCCTAGAGGTTGACCTAGGGGAACTTGTCCCCTAGTGATGCAGAAGCTTCCTTAAGATATCCTTAAATACCACCAATCCTTGACAACAAATAGAAGCAGGATACAAGGTGAACCAAGTAGCAGAATTGTGCAAGTAGCAAGATCAAATCCATAGCCTACAGAACAGATCCATGCTTGTAGAAATGATCCAAAACCATGTAGAAATGATCCAAACCATGGATTCATTCCAGAGATAGTGACAACTTTGCTTAGAAATCCAAATGGTGAACACACTCGAGTTATCAATTTTCAATATCAGATCATCAAAATCAACATCTATGTCAGAATTATCTTTAAGGTCATTCCTAGAGCTAAATACATTCCTCTTTTGTAATTACTTTCCTAAAATGGTAAATTATTCTGATTTATCATACCTAATTGTCATTAAGTCAACCTAGGTTGATTTATGCTTAATTGCTTGCATTTATTTAGTTAGCCTAGATTAAGTTTAGGGAAAGGTCCTTTTCCTTTACAATATTATATGTCTGTGTGTATATATACCCATAAGTATGTATATTATACACACACACACACCCATATGTGTATATCATTCTATTCTAAAGAGAGCACAATTGATTTGTGTTTCAAAGTACCAATGATGTTAAGCTTATCAGAGCACACTTTGCCAACCTATGTAAATACAATTTATCATTTTCCCAAATAAATGTTTGAAAACGCATACCATTGGAAAACTATAAGCATAAAAAACAGTGTTGCTCATTGATAACAACCCAAGCTAACAATGATCACAGAATTCAATATAATAAAGTACATTTTTTTCTAGTCCATCTAATTGAAAATCATGCACCTTAAATACTACGACATTAAAATGGAAAAAGGAAAAATTGCAGTACTTGTATTGTTCTTGAGCTCGAGATATGTCCATGTATCCACAACATAGTAGTTGTAACATCTCCAATCGGTGTCCATGCTCCACCAGAATTTGCCGCAAGGACAACTACTCCCCCCATAAGTCTGAGAAGCCAAATTACCATATTGAAATCAAGAAAGATATCTGGCAAAATAAACCCATACCCAACCCACCTAATGTCTTTAAAGATATGGATAAATACAATCAGTATTGAGATCATCTTAATCAGTTTGTTTGAGGGGTACTTTGAAAGAAATTATATGAATGTGAACAATGACAACTGCCCAGAGTAGGTCAATGGAACTCAAAGGTTTACAACAGTAGTCCAAGAAACTGTCCCAAGTGAAGAAGGCTTAGTGATTAAAGAAGCTGAAAGGTACGAAGAATTAGAGAGAAACTTAATCCCTTTCAATGCAATAGTCCTGGCATGGGATTCACTAGAATCTGACAATGTCAAGGAACCAAGAATTAATCTAGAATCAGATGAAGTATGGATCAAAATAGCAACTTAGATTAGCAAGTTGCAAGGATCACACAGCTCACATTAAATCAAGTTGAATATATTAGGACAAG
This sequence comes from Sequoia sempervirens, assembly GCA_007258455.2. Lineage (NCBI taxonomy): Eukaryota > Viridiplantae > Streptophyta > Pinopsida > Cupressales > Cupressaceae > Sequoia > Sequoia sempervirens. The sequence continues at coordinate 20,567 of VDFB02147644.1, read as the reverse complement.
CAATGCCAAATAATGGATTCCGTGTTAGATACAGCCTAGCTGTTCTACCAAAGGAGAATGTTATTTCAGGCTGCCCAATGGAGAGAGGCCAGACTGAAGCACTTACAGAAAGGAATTCATGAGAGACAATCTATCAATATCATGGCAATTTTGATGCCACCCAGTGATCAACAATTATTTATGATGTTAACAAGCAATGATGACCAAGAGACAGCCCGTCATTAACACTTGTGAAGCTATAAGGACTGCCAATGGCTAGTTATGAGAAGGAATACTGAATGAAGGTGTTTCCGGTGGTTCTAAGAGGCATTGCCATAGACTGTTAATATTTAGTTTGAAAAGGTCATTTCAACTTTCAAGATTCAAAAGAATAAGGGAAACCATTTGGAAAAATAAATAAATAAATTATTGAGGAATGATAATGAGATGCTGGAGGGAATTTATAATATGAAACAAGTCAGATTCAGTTATAATCTGTGATTGGACTAATCAGTAAAATTATGATTAACCAACATAGATCTTCGTGCAGGAATCAAATGAATTTGCTACCTAGCAATGGTTCCAAATACTCCATGTATCATAAAAACCATCCATTCAACCATGTGCATAAGCAAGGCTGTGTACATGAAGGAAGTATAAAACTGAAATATGATTAGAGAATAGACCCGCAGTCAGCAAACTGCACAGCTCCTCTCAAATAATCTTTTCTAAAAATTAATTGAATTAGGAGAGAGAGGCCAGTAGTCGTGCGGGCTAACTTCGTTAGCATGTAGTGATTGGCTAGAATATCATAGGACCTTTGTTTTTTTTCTAAATGTGGACTAGCCTCTTATCTATCTATAACTAAGGTTTGGAGGTCTGACTCATCATGCAACTTGCCACATCAGCACATCTACTGAGAAGTGTCCAAAATTTGGCTTTTTAAAGATTCGACCAAATCTTAATCATGGTACCCCTAGTAGTCGAACAAAAAAATATCATTTGTTGCTTGTAGAATATCATATCTTTATTTAAAATAAAACTTATATGAACTTAAATGGACCAAATACCTATTGGTAACCATAAATCTTTGTTATCTCTAGCTTTTATATTCAACACAAATGGACCAATAGTTGAACACTAAAACTTTTTGAAAATCCTTCACATTTATTGAAAAAATACATGGTATTTATTGTGCTCACATTTTATATTTGTGATAGGACAAACTATTAATATTAAATACTCCAATGCTTGTACATTGCTATCCCAGTAGTTGTACACATAAGAACAATATTTGTTCACTATAATAACAATACTTGTTAAATGAGTGTCTTATTTTATCAAATGAGCATTTAATTTTATAAATGACACTTATACCTAGTGGATACTATAGATATTTTATTTGAGACAAAAAAATATTTATTTCACTTGTTCATGAATGTATTTATGTTTTTTTTACTTGAACAACTATTGGTCCCATAATGTCACATATTTGGTAATATTTTGATTAATATGTGAAATGAATATATATAAGATATAATATTAATTCATTTTAGTATTGATATGAACAATCACAATTGACTGAACGACTATTGGACCCCGCACGACTACTGGCCTCTCTCCCCTATATATTAGTTTTTGGGTTCAGCATACCCACTGTGTAACTGAAATTTGGAAACATGGACTGTTTTGCCACCTCCTATTGTAAAGACCCTCATGCCTGATAGGAAGCTTTTTACAGTTTATCTCTATTCGCTTGACAATGAAAGCATGTTGTCAACGAATATTAATTTAAAGTGCCAGTGCTAAATTTCAGACTTCAAGTGAAATGAATAATTCTATTGCAATATTTAATTTTCAGTCAACTATTATTGCAAACATTTTTGTCATTCACATAGTAGACCCCATATTTCATTCAGCAAAATGATAATAATAAATAATCTCTTTTACAATTGCAACATATACTCAGAATTCTAGTACCAGAAAATATGTATAATTATATTTCAAAGTTTTGCATACACAGGAAATAACATTCATTCGCTGTCTTCAGCACTCCGACCATTGGCATCAACTCCACCCACAAGCCACGTTTTGCCTTTAATACGTGTGGCAGCCTTTGCAAGGGTAAAAGTATGTGACGCAGCCTTGTTTGAATATCCCTTTGACCCTGCTGACTTCCACGCTGGCTCCCAGTCAGCAACTAAAAGATACAACCACTCTCCCAATGAAGGTGGCGGTAGATATGAGTAGTGGTGGGAATAAATAAAGGTGCTGTCAATGAAAGACTCCCAAAATGACCCAAAAACTACACAAAGCTGCACCATAATATAGCCCACGATGCTGGAGCAGATTAATAACAATATAATAAAAGCAGCGGCACTGCAATGACAACGACCTCCAGCAATAGGTATTGAAAATGTCACAACCTCCTTAACATAAAGAATCAACCCCCCAATTCTAAGTAATATATATCGACCAGCAACACTAAAGAAGGGATTTGAATATGATTTGAACAGATATATCGATTACTCTACAAATTTGTCTCCGAAGGAGACTCACAAATTTGATCAATTTCCACAGGCTAGGGTGGAATCGTTTCACCACTGAAACCCCAAAACTTCAAGCACAAGAGCTCTCAGCAAAAAGAGAAGAAATATAAACTCCAATAATGAAAATGAGCTTCCAAAAATCAATTCATATATCTTCCCGTGAAAGCTCCTCCAAAATATTTGAACTTGACTTTAGGAGGGAAATAAAAATATAGTGACTTTATAATTTTATATGTCCCACTTTAATCACTTTAAATAAATATTAATTAATTAATATTATTCATATTATTTACTTGAGAAAAATAATATTAAATAACCAATAATTAACTCCCTTAATTTATTTAATGGATTACAAGAATTAAATAAGCCATTAAGTCATCCGGATTATCAATTGGAAGGGGGCATTATAGTCCTCCCTAGAATTGTTTGCCCACAAGCAATTTCAAATTAGGATGCTGAAGGATCTACTCATTCTCCCACATGGCATCTTCCCTTGGTAGATCCTTCCATCTAATAAGATACTCCTTGATTGTTCTACTTCTCAACTTCCTCTCGCGAACATCCAAAATCTCATCCGAAATCAAGATCAACTTGCCCTCTTCATCAAGAAGTGGAAGCTTTGTTGAAATTGTAACCTACTATCCAAGTGCCTTCTTGAGGCACGATACATGAAACACGTTATGAATCCTGCTGCTCTCTAATAGCTCCAGCTAATAAGCCACCTCTCCCACTCTCCTGATGATCTTGTAAGGGCCATAGAACCTCGGTTTCAACTTCTCGACACCACTCCTCTTCAAAGAGGATTGTTTGTATGGCTGAAGGCGAAGATGGACCAAATCCCCAACGTCAAAGGTACGCTTAGTCCTATGTTTGTCCGCATAAACCTTTTGTTGGTTTTGAGTGTGCTACAATTAATATCCTTAAGTGACTTAAGGATATCTTGATTCTCCTAAATCCAATCGTTGGCCTTGAGCGCCCAACTATCACCAAATGCCACATCCATAAATGAAAAGCCTCATATCCATACAAAGCGCTCAAGGGTGAGGATATGTGGTAGGTGGTATTATAGCAATACTCACCCAAGTGTAACCCTCTGACCCAGGCCCTCTGCTTCCCAGCAACATAGTTGCGTAGATAACCCTCAATCCACCTATTCACTATCTTTGTCTTCCCGTTTGTCTAAGAGTGATAGTTGGTAGTCAGAGTCAACTCTGCACTCGACAATCTAAATAACTCTTGCCAGAAAGCACTGAGGAAGCGGTTGTCCCTATTGTTGAATACCTGGAATACAGAGAAACGGGGTGGGGGGTGGTCGATTGTCTTGGTGTTAACTTCAACAACTTAAAGATCCATTCAATGCATCACATTAAACTTGCAGTAATAGAAAGAAACATAGAAAGCATGCATCACATCAAAAAACACAAGGACACCAGATTTTTACATTGAAAACCCAAAAAGGGAAAAACCACGGTGAGGATTAGCTCACAATATATTATAACCAGCCATAAGATATTACATAATGGCTCACTGCCAAGTGGACTCACTGTCCAAAGAATAGAAGAAATGGCTCACTACTAGGATAGAAAAGAGGGTGGCTCACTGCCAGAGATTAGAACTGATACAATGCATCCACAATATGCTGAAGACAATTCCAGTTAAGCTTTGTAAATTGATCTAACACACTTTATTGTTGCTTTTACTTTTGTACATGGTGGTCGTAATTTGCAATTTCAGAATTGTTGTAATGTCCCCTTCTCAATCCTAATATTCAGTGGCCATTAGCCTATTTTTGGAGTCTTGTAGACTAAATGGAGGAGTTAAGGGGACTCCATGATCCTTGGAGGATTTATGTCAGCATTTCCAAAAGAGTATGTTGATATTGTTAGTGAGCTTGTGTGGGTTTTTCTAGGCCTTGGTCAGCAACATTGCTAATTTTAGCTGTAGCTATTTTTAACAGATTACTATTTTTAGCAAGTTCTAGTGTGATTCAGTTTGATCTAATTTGAATATTTGACTCACTTACTATTTTTAGCAATTTGTTATTTTTAGTAACTGCTATTTTTAGCACTTGGTCTTGGCAGCAGTACAGTGCAGGGTTTCCAGTTTCGGCAGTGGTGAGTTCAAATGTTTTTGAAGCAATATTTATTCACCATCACTTAAGTCTTCTAAAAGGTAACTTTATGACTTAAGTAAAGTTTATTTGTGACCCCCTTTGTGCTCAACGTCTAATGGTCACTTAAGTTGTTTTTAAAAGCCAACTTTCATTTCCCAAGGTGGATGCCTAAATGAGGGATTAATTGAAAATAAAATGAAATTATATATTTTACCTTGGAGATGGGCATCCCTTTTTGGAATGAAAAGGAGTTCGAATTTGGGTGCCCTAATTTCTATATAAACTCACCTTGGAGCTCTCATTTGGCATGTTGATTGAAGATAACGAAGTGTTGTTGAATTAGGGATTGAATCCTTCAAGGGCTTTGAAGACGAAAAACCTTCAAAGTGGCTCTAGTTTCGGAGTTGAGAGATACTTCATAGCTAGACATTGGGGTGGCTCCATTGCAAGAGTCGACATTGAGCTTTGGTGAAGATTTCATTTTGTTTCCATGATGATTTGCTTTGATGTTTTCTAGTATATGCATATTTTTGGTGTGGTTACTGATTTGCAGAGCTTTTTGGAGTGATTTGGAGTGGATTGCTGAGTTTCATGCTTGTTGGCCATACCGTTCATACCTAGGCCATACCATCAGTTTTGCTTGTGTTGGTTGGAGGATTACATAACATTTTGTAGGCATTGGTTCATCTGGTTTCTCTTCCTTAGACGACCTATTTTTCCAACTTGCAGATTTTTTGAGAAAGAAATGGATTTTTAAGGGTTGGTCACCCCTCCCAACAGGCCATACAATTGGGGGTTTCAGGTGTTTGGAGTTTGTGAGAATTTCTTCCCTTCTAATCTTCCTTTGGTGTCTCTTTGAGGGGCACCTTGACCCTCCTAAACCTTGCAAACGATTTGGAGACCTTTTGGTGATGTTTGGATGACCTTTTGGTGTGGCATAACAATTTGGTAGCTTGCTGTTTGGTGTGTATCAGACCTGCAACCTCACAATCAGACCACTGCAGCAGTGTATCAAACCTGATACAACTTCATTCCGTCATGTTTGTGAAGAATATTTGCTAATGTATTTCAGGGTTAGCTTGTTTGCTTAGTGGGGTTTCATGTTGGGTTGTTCATTTCATGATTTTGCGATACTTTGCAGCTACATAACAGTCTTTGCAATTGTTAGTATCATTTGTATTGAGCTCTCATTGTAACGCTGATTTGGCAGTACCATTTAGTGACTTAGCTCTCATTTGGTTTGATACTAACCCCATTGAATAAGTGGCATCTCCACTGAAGAAGTGGCTGCAAGTACTTACCCCACTACAAAGTGGTCCTTGTTGCACTCACCACTGAAAAGTGGAAGAGTTCTTTACTTTCAGTTGTACCCATTGCAAAAGTGGTTCTTTTTAGTATTACTCACCCCACTGAACAAGTGGTTTATTTCCAACATTGCAATGTAAACCTCGCCACCGTATGCTCTCACCTTGCCCACATTGAGATTTGGGTGATCAAAAAGTGGAAGGTAGTTGGTTTCAATTGATTATCTTTAGTTATATTTCTAACGCTAACAAGTTGTAAAATTTGAAAAAATTAGGGTGGTTTATTATAGTAGCTAAGCAACCATTGTGCCAAAAGCCTGGACTTGTGGTGAATGGCACCTAACTAACGTTAAGGGCTAAGCGATAGGGCACCACTGAACCACCGCCGGACGCCAAGAGAGGAGACCTTGGGGCACGAGCGCTAGGGTGGGGACCACCACCCACCGAAGCCTACGGGACATTACAACTCGCCCCAGAGAGTCTCAACCTTGAAACCTCGACTCTAATACCAAGCTATGCCTAACCAGCGTCAAGGGCTAAGCGATAGGACACCACCAGATGACAAGAGAGGAGACCTCGCGGCACGAGCACTAGCGTGGGGACCATCATCCACCGAAGCCTACGAGACATTAAAATTTTTCTTGGGTAATTCATTGAATAAGGAAACAATAATAAATTGTGTGGGTTGTTGCGTATAAAGATTTATATTGCTACAATACATTTTATTTCTAGAAATTTGATATTCATTTCAATAATTCTGATTTTTGACAAAAATAATTCAATTACAAATTTTGAAAATTGTGACGTAATATATGATTGAATATCACATAATATTCACCGTTACATTCAACTAATATAAATTTGTAATTTTTTTAATATACAAAATAATGCATTATAATAAATTTAAAATTATTTAAATATAAATAAATTTAAAAAATTTAATTCAAATATTGTAAATATATTAACTATATTAATAATTAATAACCTAAATTAAAGGCCAATCATGGAACAAAGAATTGGTTAAAGCATGGCATTGTTGTTGTTGCCAACAAGGTTCAAACCCTCGTTAGCCTATTGTGCTCACGAGCTTTATGCCTTTGCTGGACCATTGTGCTCCCAAATTTGAACCATTCAAAATGTTAAAAAATTGTTGGCATTAAAGTTGTTTACTTCATGTTCCAAATCCTCATTAGGTTGTCGAGCTTGTTGGTTTTGTGCCCTTGTTAGGCCGCTAAGCTTGCGGGTTTGGATTGTTTGCATTAATGTAGTGTGTTCATGCCAAGGATGAGATCCCTTGTGTGTGGCCTTATTTGGCCTAGTCTAGGCTAAAAAATTCTTCCATTCATCAATATAAATAAATAAAAACAAAAAAAAAATCTAAATGAAACACTTTACAATATTAAATTTTAATAGAATAAAAAAATCTTCACATTTACATCTTAATGTATTAATTTATAGAACAAAGAAAAAATAAAAGTAAAGGGTAAGTGTGGTAGGGTTTTGCCTCCTGCAAACACAACTTCCACACAACACAAAGCAGCATCATGTGACTTTGCAATAACAAGATGTAGCATCACGCAACTCCGCAACGACATTAAATAGTCAACAAACAATCTCTCACATTCAATAATGCATGTCTCCAACACAAGCTTAGCCACTTAACTCTCAAAATGGAGATCTATCACTAAAAATTTCTAGAGTGGTCATCTACAACAACGAGCAATAGATTGTCAATGCCAATGAAATGACCAACCACCAGATCTATGACAAGGAGTAGCAAATTAAAACAAAAACAAAGAGAAATAAAATGAAGCCTAAGAAAAAATTTGAAAACCAAATTGAAAACATGTTGCTCTTGCCGTTTAGCGGCCGTTATTGTTAATGTTGTTTATTTGCTTTCCGAGCATTGCCCATGTGACTTTAGTGAGTGACCTTGTGTCCTCCTACTCTTTTTTGTGAACATGTGTATTTTATAATCAATAGAATTTGGTGCACGTATTCATCAAAAAAAAACATGTTTTTAAATACATTTTCTCTTAAAAACCCTAAATATTTTATTGTACAAATTTTTAGGCAAACTAAAACATTTTTTCCATTTTTCTTTAAGTTCACCATATTTTTAAAAAAAAATCCATTCAATACGGTGAACCCTGTGACATAGGGGAACACAACCAATAAGTAAAAGGTTGTACTATGACTCCAAAATACAAAAAAAAGATCTGCCTAAAGAAAATGCTATATGGTGGTCTGAAGCATTTATTTGGGAACATCCATAATCATATGAGATTTAGATAAAGGATTTAGAAGGGGTGTGCTATGCACCATGCAAAACTAGATAATGTAATCTAAAAGACACAAAAAATTGTTTGTTGTTATTTCACATATTTATATATTTCATTAACAAAAGTAGAATTATTAGATTTATATTAATCATTAGATATCATTTCAGGCATAGCACTCCATAGTCATCAAGTGAGAAGAGTACTTCCAAACATTTCCTTTTTATCTCTTATTAAATAATTAAAAAAAATGATAGATTGATTGCACATTTATTTGGATGTATGTACTATCATGCATTTTTGTACCTTATTATTTTGTGTAGGTGCTTGGGCAATTTGTGGCAAGGTCACACTTTGAAAGAGATTCAAATCACATATTAAGAACTAACTCATTGATGAATGACATTGTTTTGCATTTATATACCTCAATTGTCAAGAATGATCCGCCCAAAAATAAGGACTTTGATGTATTAAAGGACCTCATACGTGTTGTTATATGGTGAAGGGTGGAGACAACTATAAAGCACCATTGCTTGTGGTTCAACATCATGTTGTTTGTATTTGACCATTGAAGAAGATATTATATGGAAAGTTACAACTAGCAAATAACATGCCACTAAGAATACATTCTTAAATTAGGATAATGCTAAATAAATTCAGAGACATTCTCTATGTGCTTGGGAAGGTATGACATATCTTGTTGTTCCTACATGTTGTAATTGAGGTAAAACCAACATTTGACAACTTATAACAGTCTAATAATATTCATATTTTAAATGCACATTATTTATGACTATAAATTCCCAACCTACCAATTATTTCACATCCTAACAAGATTATTCATTTGTAGAGAGCCCATCTCTAGAAGTGTGAACCTTTGAACTATAAATTTTGTCGACTCGGTCATGTTGAATTCTCTTGGAGTCGAATTATTGCATCAATATAATTTGATTTTTTTTTTTGTAAGATTCGGCTATGGACATAGCCACCCAAGATCTAGAGGTCTAATGGAAAGCATAAACTACTCAAAAGATCAATATGACAAGAATAAACTGTATTCTTATCAAAGAATGCAAATATTATTATATATAATAATATATATGAGACCCTTAGTTATATAGACCAAGGTGAGACATAAGGCAATATAAGATTATGACAAGTGTCTTAATCTTATGATATGAGACATAAAGTGAAAATATCCTAAAAGTACCCTAAGTAAACTTAAGTAATAAGGTGTGAAAAGGACCCAATAGTGGAACTAGTTAGGTAATAAGCCTATTCACACCAACATCCTCCCTTAAGAGCAACTTAAGGGGAAAATAAAACATGCAAAGATGGGTCTAGGGTAGAAGGTCTAATGAGATACCCATGTACAAAAAAATCTCACAATTGAAGAAAAGGAGAAAACCCAATGAGACAAAACTCCTCCCCAAAAGAGAGAAAAAACAAGAAAAATGCTCTCTAGAGAAGATAAGGACAAAAACTCATGAGAAAAATGTCCCCCCATAAGAGAGAAAGCAGAAGGTCAAGTGACCACCCCTAAATGTACAATCTCTTGCACTAATGGTGGATGCTTGGCATGGAACATTGAAGATGGTCTAGGATTGCCAAACAACATTCCTCGCCTTGGGAAGAAATAAAGTCAATGATGCATGCAAGATATCTTCCCACTTTTGAAAAGAATGTGAGGGAAGAAGAATGCAAGTCTCTGGAATTTGCTTTGATGTCACAATGTCAAGAGTCCCAATCTTAACTAAAGAAGGTGACAATGGAGAACAATGTGAAACTAATGTAGAGCATGTACCAAAGATGATCAATAATCCTCCAAATGCTGCTCCAAAAGGATGCCAAACTGTGACAAACACTGATATAAAGAATCAGGTACCACCACAGAAGATGTCAACATGAATGGTGACTAAGTTGAAACTGTCAACTCATGAGTATCTAAAAAATCTGACATTGTGGAAGCATATAGATGTGGAGAAGGAACAAGAGCATCTAAATGTACCCTCAAAGCATTTAAAAAATCTGACACAACTTCCTATGAGATGTCATCAAAGAGGAGATAAATATCCACAATACTATCATCAACATCTTGTATGTGGGATTCAACAAACAAATAATGTATGTCTTGAAAGCAACCATCCCAATGATCATAAGAGATGAAGAATCCCATAATGTAGGGTCAACACAACAAATCTGAGCATGAACAACTGTAGAATATGCAAGTGCTGGAAGTGAAGAGCCTTCAACCTCTAAATGTTGACTCGAAGATGTAGGAGGAGAAGCCCTGTAAGGATCCCTTACTGAATTCCCACTCAATTTGTAATGTCCCTTCTTCAGTGATCAGTTTTGTTGACCATTGGCTATTCCGGAGACCTGTAAGCTAGTCGGAGGCTAAAATTAGGGTTTCCACTTGGAGGTGTTTTGAGGTCTTGCATGTTGGAGTTTCATGCATGTCTAGTGGAGCTTTCTGGGTTTTTGGAGAGCTTCGCAATGAGGTAACATGCATGACAAGATATTGACTTGCATTCTCGGCTGCTTTTTGGAGGCTTGCATGTTGGAGTTTTCTAGTTTGGATTTTGGATTCCTTCTAGGTTTTCAGAGAGCTTCGCGATGGTGTGACATGCAACTGAATCAGAGAACTTTTCCGGACTTACTATTTTTAGTAATTTGCAGCTACTCAAAATGTGGAGAAAATGAGTTTGGAACAACTTACTATTTTTAGCAGTATGCTATTTTTAGTAAGTACTATTTCTGGCAGTGCTATTTTTAGCAACAGTTCAGTGCAATGGCTATTTTTGGCAGGTTAGCTTGAGTAGTGGTCTCCAGCATTTGAGGTGATTACTTTGGCAAGTTTGATATTTGATGAAAATAATGTTTTAAGTGAAAAATATTTGGCTAAGGCATGGAGGACGATTTGGAGAGATAAGTGATTTTTATAATGTTTATTAATTAAACATTTTGGAGGCTTTATTTGGCAAGTGATAATGTTTTAAGTGAAATATTAACTTAGGCAAAATGGACGCCTAGTTTGAAGGAATATTTGCAAATTATAAAATATTTCACTTAATCATATTTGGATGCCTATTTGAGGAGATATGTTATTTTATAAAGTATTGCACTTTAATACTTTTGGGATGCCACATTATACTTTATTAGCATTTTTGATAAAGTATATTTCATTATTTGGAGAAGAGGCTAAATGAAATTCAAATTGCAAATTATTGAAGATGAATGTGAATTTGAGATAGGTGCCCTAATTGGAGGGAAAAGAAGATTTGAATTTGGGAGAGAAAAAAGTTATAAATAAGAGTGTTGGGCTCTTCATGGATATCTATTGTTGTTTATCATATTGTTACTGAAATGCTTTCAGAGCTTACTTCGAGGAATGCATGCCTCCTAGTTCCTTCTCTTGGTTTCGTGCTTGAAAGATAGCACCTAGCTAAGTTTTCAAAGACTGCTTCTCATCCAGACTAGCAGACAGAGCATCAAAGTTGGTGATTTTAGAGATTTGTCAGTTTTGCATTTGCTGGTTAGGGTTTTGCTGAAATAGAAATCTGCTCATAAGTCCATGCACGATTTTTTGGTGGTTCTAGGTATTGGCCCTATGCTTTAGTCTACCTTGGGCGCCCCTCCTTGCAAGTTTTCAGATTTTTTGGAGGTGTCTCGGATTTTATCTTGCTAGTAGAACATTTCTGGAGGTTGTACCTTCTTTGAGGTTGCATTGGAAAGCGTGCATAAATAAATCACTACTATTTGGGAGTTTCTTGGCTTGGTCTTGGTCGCTCAACTCCTAGCTCTCATTTGCATTCAGTTCCACATCATTAGAGGTGTTTTGACGAAGTTATGAGCATTTTGGTGATTCTAGGGCTTGCTGGTATGAATTTTCTGATTACTGCAATTTTATATCAGACCTGATATTTTAGTCCCTTTTGCTATATTTCATATGTTGGATAGCTTGTGCTTGTTTGGAGTTCATTTCCTAACATTTTGGAGATCATTGGTTATCTATATCTCATTGTATTTGCAGATTGTTCATCATATTGTAATGCTGAATCAGTAGTACTGATCAAGCTCTTTTACTTTCTGCACTTTACATTTTGTATCCCCACTTTAGTGGAAGAGGATGGCTTTGCCGCCTAGTTTACTTTCAGTTTAATCACTTTCATTCCCACGGTTGTGGATGCGACTGGCCCTTGCTCAGTCTACATTGTATTTGCTTTCTGTTTCTCCGCCATATGATAGCGCCTTTCCCACTTTGGGTTAGGAATGCACATGCTTGGCGTTGAGATTATTTTACTTGCATAGCATCATTGTTAATAGAATCTCCGCCATATGGTAGCGCCTTTCCCACCTCGGGTTAGGAGTGCACATGCTTGGCGTTGAGTTTACTTTCCAGTACTGCATTCTTTACTAGTGATACTCCGCCATATGGTAGCTTCTTACCCAGCTTGGGTAAGAAAGGACATTCTTGGCGTTGAGGCTCTTTCCTTTAGTTGCTGGTTTGATTTGAGCTAACCCTAACGGGTACTTTGGTGTTGTTGTGATCATCTCAAAGTTTGAAAAAATTGGGTCGGCTCATTACACAATTCCACTCTTAACCCCCTAGCATTATATCAAATGGTTGTCCTGAAGTAAAGGTGCAGAGTTTTGGTTTGGAGATTGGTTTAATATAGCTTTGTTTGCTTCAAGAAAGTGATAAGATAAATAGCAAATTGCCACAGATTTTAATGTATACCCAAATCAAAACAACTATAAGGAATTTCAATACATTATCTGTTATTTTAATTGAGTTTAATAGACATGCAAACCTGTGTATAACAAGGATAGGGAAACATATTATAATAAATCTGACCTATTATGCAATACACAAACTTTCTTTTGTTCTCGGCTATAGCTCCTTTAATACCCACTTTTGTATCAGCCTGCTATGTGTCTATGCGTTGCCCAGCATAAAGTATTGCGACTCTATTCAGTGAAAACTTTTCTCACATAAATGTTAAGTCTTCTTATACCTTCCACCGTCAACACATTACAATCTCACACACCCAGTCACATTTGCAGATATGTTAATTGCAGATAGAGTATACCTTACACCAATTATATTTGCCCAAAACCTATGTATTTTCCAGGAATGCCATGTATGTCAATGGGTTCAATATTATTACCAATGCTATTCATGACAATAAGGATTCCAAATGAGTGAACAAACCAACTCCAATAGCCGCAACCTGTAGGAATTATCTTCACATCCTGAATATGCCTATTGACCCTCAATCTTCTAATGATGACTGTGCATCCCAAATGGAATATAGGTGTGTCTTATTTCCCCGTCATCCACTACACAATAAAACATCTGACCAAAATTTGTCTTTAGCGCCATGTCACCTTTGTCTTCAAATGTGCGATTTCCACTTTATCAAAGTTACGACCATATTTGGGAACCATCAGATTTATTAAACCCAATAATAATCATTGACACCTCAGTTTGTATTAATCACCCTGTCGCATACGATGCCTAACATAAAAACTCATACAATATACAATCTGCTCATATAAAGATCATCACCCACTGATAACGATGGCTATCAAATAGGCAGGGGCGAAATTAATACACCAAAGTTTATCTGGAAGAATGCACAGTCTGAAAAGGCAGTGCTAACTTATAAAATAGACATTTATATTAAACTCGATACCTATAGATGGTTTTGGCACTTAGTGCGATATCCTCTAGTAAGTTGGTGGCTAGATATGGAATGAGATATTATCCATATCAGCTAACAAACTACTACTAGAATCTCATATATATGTGGCTCACCTCCAAATAGTATCAAATACTTCATTTTAATTAAAATGATTTCGAAACCTTTCAACATGCATTGAATGATCTGAATATTAAAATGTTCACAATATTGTAATATTTAATTCAGAAAATATTACTGCAATTACCTCCATAAAATTCCTTCAACCATAAATATCATGAAACCCTTCCTACTTGATATCAATCAAAACTCCGAAATGTGTCTTTTACAAAGACTTTACAAATTTCCCATAATCAAATAACTGAGCAATAAAACTCTGTGCGAATCTCGAGGTGAATCTGCTTGTAGAAGGATTTGGGTTTTCGTCCAATCCTTCGAGCTTGAGGATTTTCATCCACAAGACTCCAAAACCTATTAAAAACCAAGTTCTCCAATTTCTCCCGAGAATGCTACTTTTCAAAAAAATATCCCAATGAATACATTTCTACCACCTTTTATAGTCTACCACCTTTTCATTTTTTAATACTAAATATTTGCCTTTGTAAAGTAACTTTATTTAATAATTGAACATATTTTTTGTAGTCACTTTAATATTTAATTCATTAATTAAATATAAACATCCACAAATATTATTTAAGGACCATTTAATATTTAATTAATTAAATTGACTTGGTGCCGATTTATATTTGAAATAAGAGTCATCGAAGTTGAAGAATCAATTATTTCTCTACAGGAGTAGGAAATGTTTTGATGCCCCTTTTATGTTCAATACTTTCCCACATATCTAGCACTTCTAATGGATCTTCATCATATGGAATATTACCACAATCATCTAGGGGAACTTAGCAATCCAAAGAAGGATCGACTAGGAATGGATGATCTTTTGGATCTCCATACATCCCAAATTTTAATACAACAAGAAAGAGGGGTATCAAAACTTGAGAGGATAATCATTATGTCAATGTCTACATTAAGATGCATCGTTCCAACAATATAACAAGTTTTGAGATACCACTCTCATTTCTACCAATCATGCGGTAGATGAGGAACCAATGTGTAGAAGTAGGGCAAGAGGTTAAGCCATCATAAATGCTTCTTCATACCCTCTCTCAAGCCTTATAGTTCCCTCTTTCCAATTGAATAATTGAAGGATGATTTGATATACCCATTATATTCTCCTCAAGGTAGTCACAAAATAAACTATTCCAACAAAAGAAAATACAGAACCATAGACACACCCCCCCAAATAAATTAATAATAGAACCCCCAAAGCAAATATGATTTGGCACTTTATACTTAGTGTAGTTACACTTGCCACTTGCAAAACAAACTTAAGTGATCTTTGATCTCAATGCATTACAATTGTCAAAATAAGGCTATATGTTGAAAGTACATTTTTTATCATAATAAATACAAATTGATAGTAGCACTGTGAAGTACACAAAAAATTATTCACTTTTAAAAAAATGCACCTGAAAAGGTATCTATATGAGCTTGAATAGAGCCCTAGAAGTTTGCAAAATGAGAATTGTTCAACAACACCTGAGACAAACTGCAATTCCTAAAACATTTGGGCATCAAATTAGAAACCATATGCACCAACATATAGACCATGAAAAATTAACCCAAATAAAAAAAAATGCTCAAAAAATGGAGCTCCTAAATGCAAGTTATAAGTCTTCAAAGTTGAAATACAAATTTGAAAATGCCAATAGAAAGGGGAGCCAAAAATTTGAATTCATTTGCTAACATCAACACAACGTTACTGCTATGTTTGACAAAACTATTGCCAGATTTGGAGATGTCGCCAATTTAAAACTTTACCTGATAAAATTAGGACTTTACGAGATTTGGTTAGGCTACTAAATCCAAAAGTCTCTTTGATGGATTGCTAGTTTGGGGGTCCTACTAAAATGACCGCCAGATTTAGCAAGTCTGCAAAATGTTTTTTTCTTTTTGAAAAAAACTAAATAGAAAAAGAATTAATTTCAGGAGTAGGCCATGTAGGCACTTCCCATGCCCTGCTAAGAAGGGTCGAGCCCTCGAAAGGGGGTCGTGACCCAAAGGGGTCCACAACCCTTTGAGGGCTATGGCCTCTTAAATGGGGCCCACACCAATAAAGGCACCACCCTCTTAGGTACGAAGCTCAACATGGACAAGTTTCAAGTACCCTTTTTATTTTCATTCTAAAATTATGCAGAGAAAAACTACAAATTATATTATTTTGATTTTTTTTCAAATTGCATAGAAAAAAAAAAAATTCTGAATAATTCATACCCTACAAGGGGTGGACCATACAACCCGACAATAAAAAAAATTGCCTTGGAGGGAAACTTTCTTTGAGATAAATGAATTGATAGTTAATCTATAGGTTCTCAAGCCTTCTAAATGCAATGGCGAGGCCAGTTTTGACCCAAAAATCTCCAAAAATATGGCTACCTTCTAGATCTAGCAACAAACTCCCAACTTCAAACCCTTGCAGATCTGGCCTCCAATGCCCAATTGGGATGAAACAAAAGGCAAATCTGACTTTCTCAAGCATTTCAAACACAATGGTGAGCTCAGATTTGCTCCACCAATCTCTCAAAATGCACCTACAATACAAAGCCACAATAGAAACCCCCACAAAATCTAGTATTTCTATCACACCTTTCTGATTTTCCAGATCATCCAAGGATGCAAGAGAAGAGAAAACTCAATGCTTCAAGAATATACAATATCTACACTCAAGATCTCCTAAAATACTAACCAAAGGCACTCAACTTGCTCCAATACCATATAAGATTTGGATATGGAGATAGCCACCCCAAGATCTATAGGCCTAATGAAAAGCACAAAGTACTAAGAAGATCAATATGACAAGAATAAACTATATTCCTATCAAAAAATGAAAATAGAATGTATATATGTATGAGAGACTCTTGGTTATATAGACCAAGGTGAGACATAGGACAACATAAGATTATGAAAAGTGTCTTAATCTTATGGTATGAGACATAAAGTGAAAATGCCCCAAAAGTGCCCTAAGTAAACTTAAGTGATAAGATGTGAAAAAGACCCAATAGTGGAACTAGTTAGGTAATAACCCTATTCACTCCAACACCATTCAATTGCATGCCTTTATGAAGATTTCCAATGAATATGGTTGTTACAGGGATTAATACAAACTAGATTAGATGTGGATGTTCACTCTTTAAATTTTCTCCAAATTTTTTATGCTACAATGGAATACTATATGATAGGTAACCACAATGAATGTATTCTTGAACCAAATAAGAAGTGGATGTAGAGAACACCCACTTTGATTGATTTCCTTCCTGTTTACCCTTAATCTAGAAGGGTAAAACCTTTTGCTTAAGGATTTATTAGTTTTGAAAACAACTCATGGTCATTTTAAAACCATGTAAATTCAAAAATCCTAATCAAGACTAGATCTGATAACGTACTTCCTAAGATGCAATCAATCATAGGCTTCAATATGAGAGATACTCAAAACTAGATTTAGATTGGATGTTTCATTCTTTGAAATTTCTCCAAATTTGGGATGTTATGATGGACTATTGCATGATAGATAATAACTTAACGAATGTATTCTTCAACCAAATAGGAAGTGGGTATAGGGAACTCCAACTTGTATTAATTTCTTTCCTATTCCCCCTTAATCTAGAAGGGTAAAACCATTTGTTTAATGATTCATTAGTATTGAAAACAATTTATGATTATTTGTAAACCATGTCAATTCAAAAATCCAATGGAGATTGAATGTGATAATGTACTTCCTAAAATTGCAATCAGGCACAAGCTTCCGTAAGAGAGATATCATCACAATTGTAGTGGTCAAATTATCCAAAACAGCACTAAGGAAAAATGTAATGATCGCAACCTGTCAAAACAAACAAAAGCATTATAATTCAGGACCTAACAAAGGCATCACAAATGTTTTCTAGTCTAATTATCACTTCCATTAGAATAGGAATCTACAATAAGTAATAAAATATATTGCAGTGACAACAAAAACATATAAAGCGTCAAGTTCTCAACTAGTATTCTCAAGGATTAATAAACTTGTTAATATGTATAAGTTACTTTCTCAAAATAAAAGCATTAGTGTCATATTTGTGCTCAAAATAATTTTGTTACAAGAAAAAGAAAGATAACACAATTAGAAAATAAGATTGACCATTCACATTCACAAATAAGATTTAGGATCACAAAGGTTATCACCAACTTAACATACGAAAAGATTAATAATAACACATAAAAAACACCATGAATGCACCTTCAAGAATGCTTTTTATTTCTCTGTAGAATTGCACAATTCCAAAAATCCCCTTATGCAAACTTGTGAAAATGTCAAAAAGTACTTTCACAATAGCATAAGCCTTGTATATATAGGCTTTACCCAGTAACTAATTCATAACCAACTTATAACTACCCGAGTGACTACCGTTTTACAATATTTGAGAGTAATAAAAATAACTATATTCAATTAGAAATCTCTCAATTTTCGCGCTAAAAAGGCTTATTTTCTAACCTTTCATAATTATGAGATACAAAAGTCACTTTAACAAAAAGATAACAATAAAACATAAGTGACTTAACACTTAGAAAATTAATAGGCACGTGCTATTGGAGTTATTGAGAAACTCCTCTTCCATCTATTTCAGCTTTGATGCCTTCTGTAAGAGTCCTGTGAGCTGCAAGTTGCTTCTAATGGGAAGAATTTACTCTGAAAATTCTGAAAACTTTGACAGCTTGGGCTAGGAGCTTGTTCCTAGGAACAATCACATCTCCCATTCTCAATTTCCAGTTTTCATGACTTTTTTGAATCTCCTCCAAATTCTAGCAATAATCAAGTGGGTGACTATCACACATACTGAGAGTGGCAGAAACGCTACTTAATTTCTTCATTGCCTCCATACTGAAAGCTTATCTGTTGAATAATTCAACACTGATCATATCTTCAAATTTATTCTTGATCATTTGAATATCCAGATCCTAAATTCCACCTTCCATTGTATCAATGTTGAGCAATGGTCATTTTGAGCCTTTATCTATTCACAAGTCACTAAAAGATTCTCCTACTTCATTAGAATCTAACTAATAGTTATGAGCTTCCATTCCATGCTCTGAAACCACATGTCAGATCTATTCTCCTCAATATTTGAGAAAATCCTTTCAACAATCAAGTCATCAACACTCCTTTGATTCATCTCCCGGAGATCTTTCAAAATTCCCCACCATATTGCCTCTTCCTTTCTCATTATTTTTAGTTCTTTAGTGATCTCTTCCTTCTGAACACTTGTTTTATTAACAACCTCTTTTGTTTACTTGATGAAGTCCAAAGCTTTCGAATTCATCTGATCTACCCACCCTTTCCGTTACCTTCCCATATGATTGATATTTTCACACACACTCTATGATTCCTTTCTCAATGATTCCTTCAAAAATAGGAATTGCAAAAGCAAGGGTTGAATCTAGGGGTAAGGCGGATGTATCCACAATGGACTTGAGATATGAGGTCAAGATTTGCACTTGCTGCTTGAGCTGATCTGCCTGCTTCTCTTTTTCCATCGTTTGAATCAACTTGGCTATGGACACCTGAAAATTTGCGAATATCACCTGCATGTGTCGAAGGGCCAAGATCTACTTTAGTGATATTAAAATCACTCTAATCAGCTTCATCCATACTTTTATCTGAAATTGATTGTGCCACTTCAACGCACATATTCCCAGAAGAGGAATCAACTGCCAATCTCGAAGTGACTTTAGTCTTTCATGCTTTGGTAGACCTCTAAATTAGATTAGCAGCAGTATCAAACTTAAGAATTACTAAGTGGAACTTCTCTTCTTTGCTAAGCTCTATTGCAACCATGAAGCAGGAGGAGCTTGTGAAGAACTTGGGATACTTGAGGCCGACAAATCAAATGATTCAGGTGGATTAGAGATAACTAGAAAAGAAGTATCTCCCAGAATCCCATCGATAGTCAGCAAAGATGAAGGTTTTGAAACAGGAGGAGAATTAGATTCATTATGGTGTGGAGAAATGATGAGAACAAAAGGAGAAACAATTGTGTTTTGATCTTTGCCACCAAGATAAGCTTGAGGATCCATAGGCTCTTGTTCTTCAGTTTCTTCTTGTAGAGGATTCAATGTCCTTTCCTTTGGCTTTGATCTTTTCTTTCTAATCTTCGAATCATCCCCACATATACTTTTGAGATCGATCTTTTGTCATGTCCCCAATTTGGAGGTAGATTAATTTAATTTAATTAATTAATTAAGTTGTCCAAATTAATGATATTTCATAAGGATGACTAATTGATTATTTTAATTAAATTAAGTGGATTATTAAATTAGTTATTTATAAGGTTATCAAACAATTAAATATTAAAAGGTGACCTTATATTTAATTAATTTAATAAAGTGACTAAAATAAATATTATATTATAAAGTCACTTGAATAAAATAATACTTTATTTTTAGAACCTTCTGGGAGATGTGGTTGAAAAAATATAAAAAGAAGCTTTGGCTAAGCATTTTAGCATGTTGAGTTGATTACTTCATTTCTACTTTGGTAA
>VDFB02147643.1:0-18361 GCA_007258455.2 Sequoia sempervirens | reverse complement strand
AGTTGCTTTGTAAAATATGCCTAATCAGCCTAATCAGCATAACCTAGAAAAGGTGATTTTGGTGATTTGGTCCAAAGGACTTGCACTTTCCCTTGAAGTATGTTTAATTATGCCAAAATGAGTGTCTATAACCATCAAGGTTTTGTCTAGTGTTTTGGGAAAGTTTTGAGTTATTGGGAAAAACAAGGTTTGCACTGCTACAAGGATTCAAGGAGTCAAAGTGTGAAATTTGACTTCTGTTGTTTATTAGGCTTTGAGAGTTGTTTGGATTGTTTAAAGCGGTCATTCTAAACTTTTTGGAATCCTCTTAAAGGTAGGTTGATATGTTGGTTGAGTTGAGCCTCCCAGGTCTACATCAATTAGTTAATTACCACGGTATACGACCTTAATTTATAATTAATGTATATTGAAGACTAATAATTAAGTACAATATACAAAAAAACCAAATGTAAAATGTATTATAATTACCTCTCACTTTCCTCAATCTACCTTTCCCTATCAAGTACTCCCCTTTGAATTTTTTAATGGAGTTGGGATCCCAAATGCGATCTACATGGATCTTTGCTACAAACTTAGGAAGATATTTAGTAATGTACACCATGGTCTTGTATACCATATATCCCTCCACCATAGAACCCTCAGGATGTGATCTTTGTCTAACCAAAGCCTTCAAAAATTTCAAATTCCTCTCAACCATCCACATTGACCTTGTGTGTACAAGTCCACACAATTCAATCTCCTCAACTTGGTGTATGAGGTAGTGTTCTCGTGCATTGAAAAATGTTGAAGGTAGACACTTTTTCATTTCAAACATTAGATGAGGAATTTTTCTCTTCCAATAATTTATATCTTCTTTATGGATTTCTTTAGATGATAGCCATCTACAAGTGATTCAAGGTGCAAATATATTAACGAGATTTAACAAAATATACAATATATTACATAACAAGTAAAACAAATGGAAATTATAAGATCTATACAATGAATTGAACAAATATCGCTACTTACCTCATGTATTTTTCAAGATCATATATAACCTACATGACATTGTTGTCAAAGTTGTCTGAGACAGATAGAGGTAGAACATACTGCAACAATTATAAAATGATCTTTTCATTATTTTTCCAAAAGTAGTAAACATAATACACTAAAAAGTACATGCAATGTACATATATATATAATATACCAGAATAATTACCTTAATGAAGGTATGCCAATCATGCATTTTCATCCCTGACCCAAATTCACCTTTCTTTGTTATGATATTGTTTATGTTCGCAGCAATCCTATGGGAAATCAAACTTTTCATATGAATTCTTCTATAGCATTGCTTTGTTGCTCTGTTAATAACCAAGGAAGGGCACTTATATTAATTTAGTCTCCATTTCTATTTAATTGAATGACATTTTTCATTGCATGATTGGCTTCCTAAATGTCACTACAAATTTTGACAATTTTTTCTTTGTCATGCCTTCCATCCAATATTTTCCATAACATTTCTGTTATATTCTTTCTGATATGCATTGTATCAAAAAAATGCACAATTTAGAAGCTAAGCAATAGTAGGGAAACCTACTAAACTGTCTAGGATAACTTTTTCATTCCCTCGTCAAGCTTCCATCATTTAATGCCTTGACTAAATTTCAAAGCATATAAGTTAAACAAATTAACAATCTAAAATCATTAATAATCATAACATGAGTAAAACAAAACACAATATAAAAAATATAAATTCCAAACATACATAGATAAAAATTTGATCTCATGTATAACCTTGACGATTAATTCTATTATATTCCGACTTCCATAGGTGAGATGTCATTCTTCTTGGTTTTGATGTAGTCTCTTCTTTCCCATTGAAAAGATGTTTTTTAGTAGCTCAATACTTATTATTTATGTGGAGGAAGTGCCTATACTCATCAAACACCTGCTTTCCTAAACTTGTTGAATGACGAGATTTCATCTTTGGACCACAAATTGAACATGCAATTTCTTTCCTTTGTTTGAAGACTCAAGAAGATGATATATAATTGGATTAAATATGTCAATTTTTATAATTATATAGAATGAATAGATTATTTAAAAAATATTCATGATATCTACTTCATCAAATTAAATATTGTTAAAGTGCAGTTGAACGTTATAACATACCACAAAAATGTGTTAGCCCTGGGGCATCATGAATTGTCCATACAAGCATTGCATGGAATTGAAATTTTCTTTGTCCTATTGGTCTAGAGATGTCATACATAGTGATGCTATTCCATAACTTTAGTAACTCGTCGATAAGAGGCTCGATATATACATTCATATCGTTCACTTGGTACTTACCTAGTTGAATGAACATAAACATTACATAATTATTATAACCATTTTACTACAATATATATAAATTAATGTACAAGGAGTCTTAAATAAAAAAATATAAGTCATTATGCAACAAATAAGACAAATAAGATGCTATTACGTTAAAGAAAATTGATGTAAACAAATACCTAGAACAATCATTGACAACATTATGTGCTCCCTCTTAATTGACATCCATGGAGGAATGTTATTGTTGATAACAAAAATATGCCACACCGAGTAAATAGATCTCATCTCTCCAAATGGATTGACACTATCCAATGCCAATGAAAGCTTGAGATTACAAGGTTCTGCTAAACTGCAGGGCTTTCATTTTTCCTCCATGTCCCTAAATGCTAACTATCTGCAAGCATTCCGAAGAATGTCATCTCCACTTCTATTTCATGCATGGTAACCATAAATTGCACTAATATTTTGCACCTAAATAATCATAGATAATGCGGGAATTGTAGCACTCGGAAAATTAAGAGTGTTTTCAAACCATTTAACTCAGCATTAAAGAGAAATTAAGAGTATTCTAAATTTATTCAAACCATTATAAATAGGTTTCCAAAAAGTCAACATTTCTCATAACACTTCCAAATGAAATAAAGAGAATTTTAAATTGCATTTCATATAATAATATCATCAATGTAATGTATTAAAACATAAGTATTTCAATGACTTTCTCATATAAATAAATTCAACCTCACTTCGAGGAATCAATCCTTCTAATAGAAACATCTCTTCTATGCCAAGTATAAAGTTTTAATCTCTCAAAATCAATGTTACTTTAAATACTTTCATTTCAAATTTCAACAAGAATGTCAAGATGCATATACATTTACAATGGGCTTCACAAGCCAAATCTGAATGATACATAAGTACATCAATAGCAAATAATCTTGGAACCACCAACCGCCATGACACCTTGGTCTTCTTGCGAGCTGGGGCCAAGAATGTGATTCAGGTGCCTTTTCCGCCCAACCACGAAGTCCATGACTTCCCCGGGTCCCTTCCTAACTCGAAGGAATCCCCGGCCCTGCATAAAGGAGCCTAGCAACCCGAAACGGTAAAACGGGAGGGCACTCTCGGTGCGTGCCTGATGCCTATATGCATTTCTAACATGAAATAAACACATTTCTTGCAACAGGAGGTGGCAGAGACTCAAATAAATTTCTAGGCTTTTAAAACAAACAACCCATCTATTTCAATGGTACAGTGCTTGGCCAAGCAAAATAATACAAGCAAATGGTAGATTAGAAAAGGTAATACTACCGTCTCTGTTTGCCCACCTTCGGCACCCTGTCCCGGAAGTTACCATAGTGAAGTATAAATACTAAAGTAAAACTTTATACATTTTCATACATGTTTCAATAATTAATTCTTCAAAGAATTTCAAATGCGAATTTCATAACATCCCTTGTAATTCAATTGAAAGATATCATTTATTCTTTGAAAAGTAACCCTTTTGATTTGGATAAAGGCTTTGTTTTAAAGAAGAACATATATATATTGATACTTTTCAGTGTACTAATAGAAAGAAAGAACAGTGTTTTCTGTTTTTAGTATGCATTTCTTTTTCTTTTCAAGCTCAAGCTGATAGACAGTTTAATTCCCAAATTCAATGCAGGTTACAGAATAATAATAATATACTGATACAGTGCAATTTATTCAGTAATTCTAAGGTTTGAAAGATAGACTTTCATTCAGATTTTTGTGTTGTATTCCTTTACTCAGGATGGTACTGCTTTAAAGTAATCAAGATGGTGTCTCAAAAACATTTCTGTTTCTTGTTTCAGGTTTAACAAATCTGAGATACTGGTGTGTAATTAACAGAAGTTCATGCTACTTTCTGGAAATGAGTTTAACAGAGTTCATACTATTTTCTGTTCTGGAATTGAGTTAAACAGAGTTCATACTATTTTCTGTTCTGGAAATGAGTTAAACAGAGTTCATACTATTTTCTGTTCTGGAAATGAATTAAACAGAGTTCATACTATTTTCTGTTCTGGAAATGAATTAAACAGAGTTCATACTATTTTCTGTTCTGGAAATGAGTTAAACAGAGTTCATACTATTTTCTGTTCTGGAAATGAGTTAAACAGAGTTCATACTATTTTCTGGCACATATGTGCATGGATAACTATATATATATATATATATATACATATATATATATATGTATGTAAAATTCATGTATAGCTGTGTATACTTTGAAGTAAGAAATTCTGGTTTTCAAAATCTGATTGAAGAATTCACTGGTCGTGCACACAGAACAGGATATTTTCCATGGTTTCCTTACTGGCATTGAGCGACTAAAGGGCTCAGGGGAAGCCCTTGCCCCTCCCATGGGGAGGGGGCGGGCTGTGAGGGGATCGCGCCCTCTCCACAGGCCACGGCCTGTGGAAGGCGCGAGCCTCCCACAGTCCACGACCTTCCCATGGGGAGGGCAAGGGAATTAATCCCTTATCAATTTCAAAACTCAAAAAAAGAAAGACATTTGCCCAGTATAAACTGCATTCGGATTTATCTCAAGACATTTTGATTTTTATTTAGATGACAGAATTTTTAAACAAACCAGATATGGAGACATATAATTGTAATTACACTTGAGAAAAATGCGGACTTGCCACAGAACGAAAACCCTAACTCTGAAGAAGGAATGCGTATTCTATAATTGCAACACAGAGTAGTAAGCTGATACCCAGATTTCAAAATGAATTTGGAAAAATTTCACAGATGTTTGCACTCTAAACAGAGGATAAAACATGTCCTACTGCAGTTTTTTACAATAAAATTAAAAGAAGGCATAGCAATGAAGAGAACCTGGCACAATTTGCTTCCAATGCAGTTGTTCCACAATACCTTCTTCGCCTCTGATCCAGAGCTCTTCGATATGATTCAATTCAAAATTCTCTTTTCTTTCTTAAAGCCCTCTTCCTCTTTTTCGAGGATCATGCATAAAATTTCCAGATGACAGCAGTTTCCAAGGATTGCCACATGCCCAGTGAAGTGTTGGTTTTGAGACAGAATTTCCAGAGCCCAATGTTCTCTCGGGCTGTTCATTCTTCAATATTTTTTTTTTTTGGAAAATTTATATACAAAACTGAATTATATCCTTATTTTATGCTAACTCTAAGTTTTTATTTATGAAACCACAATATTCTATTTTATTTATCTTATTTTATTTTTAATCATATTTCTTTTAAAACAGAATCCTTTTTCCTTTTTGTTGCTCAAATAAAATGGAGATTAATAAAATAAAATAAGCCATATTATTTCACAATTTAATTAAACCATAATTTTAAATTTGCTATGCTAATCATTTTCACGCAATCACATTGTAAAAACGAACATGACCTAATGCAGCTACATGATTTAAGTGGTGTGTGCGTAACCGAGAGTTTCTCCTCTTTTACCCTGTCGAGAAGCTAACCTCCTTTTCCTCAATCACACTCTTGGCCTTCGATCTCCTTGGCCTTCGATCACCTGCCACTCAAATGCACTCAGGTGTGCAAAACAAAAGTGTATTAGTAACCATTGTAGAATCAATAATTAACTCAACATTTCTATTTTATATGAATGCATTCATAATTCTTGAAAGAAAACAATTATATTAAAGCATTGCTCTTAACACATATCATACTTCGTATATTAAATCTCATAAGGTCATGGTCAAACATTATCTAAATAAGTCATGGTCAAAATAAGTCATGATCAAAATAAGTCAATGGTCAAAATAAGTCATGATCAAAATAAGTCAATGGTCAAAGTAAGTCAATGTATGAGACGTGGACAAGAATAATGGGAATATAACGAAGAACCTTGTGAGGCACCTTTTTTGTTAGTTGATCTATTCGATATCTACTAATATGACATTCCAAGCATTCTATTGCAAATTCATGTTGTTTATGATATATAATATGATAATTGGGACATGCATTTATTGCTTGATACTCCATTCTAATATCTTTCATAATGGAAGATAAATCTCAGTATGAGTGAGGTAAAATATTAGATGGTGGTAACAAAAATTCACCTATCAATCTATAACCAAAAAAAATATTGTTAATATAAATAATATTGATGGTACATATTTCATCCTTTATTTACTAGTGATGAAGTAACAATAATTAAAATAGATGAAAAAATATGACATATATGACATACCCTAACATCCATGAGATTGCTATGTTGGATAAACCATTTATAACCTTCAAGTTCACCAGCAACAATACAACAGAGAGAAGAGTTGTTTCAGAGCCTTCATAAAGGGGCTCATGTGCCTTCTCAAGTACAGGTAAATCATGAACATCATCAAAGTCATCTCGATCATCATGATCAACTGCATCACTAAATGTGTCATGGATCAATGTATTTGTACCATCATCTTCAACTATGTTTTCTGGCGCATGATCATCTTCTTCCATAGGATAATTAACTTCATCTCCAATATTCACAGCTCCATGTTCCTTCGCTTGAAAAACCACATTCTTTGGGGCATGATAATCCATATCTTGTGCCCTAGGGCACCTCACCTTTATAATAATGATCGACACAAATAAATCATGATCATGATCAAGTGATTTTTTTTATATATAAAAATGTTAAAATGATATAAACATTTACAAATTCAATCAATATAAAGACATATAATGAACAACTTACCAATGGATGATAATCATGCCCCCCTTCAATGTTACCATGCTACCTATAATGTTTCTCAGCTATTGTGATTAAAAGTCTTCTCGTCTT
Source organism: Sequoia sempervirens (assembly GCA_007258455.2). Lineage (NCBI taxonomy): Eukaryota > Viridiplantae > Streptophyta > Pinopsida > Cupressales > Cupressaceae > Sequoia > Sequoia sempervirens. The sequence goes on along the minus strand of VDFB02147643.1, from coordinate 11,257 downwards.
TAAGCCCTTGTAATTATTGCAAGGACAATAACATTTCCCATCACCCTTTCTTTTCAATCTAGCCCACATTCTAGCAATTGTCTGTTCATTTTGTTCTGGACTAATATTATCTGACATGATTTTTCTTTACCAAGCTTGAATATTTAGATCTTCAAAAAATATCAAACTCAAATTCCAATAATTTTTAATCATAGACAGGTAACAAAATCTAATAATTATGATATTTTGCACCAAAAAAAATCGGCATGCAACCACCCCTGCAAAAGAGAAGATAGTATGAAGTTAATGAACCCAAAAAAAAATTTAAAATTCTAATTCCAAAACTTATTAAATTCTGATTTTACTATGATTTCCAACCGTTAGACTCCTAAAATCAGAATATTGAACTTGCACAACAAAATCTGGAAATGAAATTCTAAAAATGCACAAGTCTAAAAATGAAATCTAATGAGATGTTGCTTTAAAATATGATTTTCAAACCTGGAAGTACAAATCTGACTTCACTAATGAATTTTGGAAAAATACAATGACCACCCTCAACCTGGTGATATCTTCTTGATTTTTTAATTTTTTTCCCAAGAAAATTGTCCTCAGTTCTCCACAAACTATCGCAAGTATAGCAAATTCACAAGTATAGCAAAACATTGTCACAATAATTAGGCGAACCCACTTTTATTTATGTCAACCACAATTTGATTTTTTCTGATTTTGCATGTTCGTCAAAATTTCAACGAACGTGGGTTTTCGTCAAAATTTCGATAAAAAACCTAGGTTCATCAAAATTTTGATGAACGTAGGGGATAAAATTTAAAAAACTTGAAAATTACAAATCAGATATCACAAGTACTCAACAATATATCAAATTATACATCTTTCGTTAGAAATTTTCGTCTGATTTTGTAGTCAAATGAGTTAGTGATAGTTGTGCTATTGGGTGGAGATGGATCATTTGTAAATCTGATTCTCAGGTGGTGGTGACTTTGTTGAAGAGGTAGGGTATGTGCAAGATTATCATGGAAAAAATAGGCCCTTAAGTGGCAAAAAAATTAGAAAAATTAGAGTTAGGCAACTTGACGTAAAAATTTGAATAAGTTATCTATATTATTTCAAAAATATGTAAGAATAGAATCTATAGTAAATTGAATGTAGTTTCTAAACTACTAGGTTTATTTTATAAAAAAAAAAATGTATTTAGTGAAATTTGAAATTTCAAATGCAGAGTACTTAAATTTCTGTGGAAAATAAGAAGTAGGTGTCATTCAATTCACCCTAACCACAATAAATGATAATATTTTTTATAATATTTTTAGATATAAGTAGAGGACTCCATGTCCCAATGTGATGCATGCTACTTTTGTAATTTTTTTCCAAGTAAATAATTAATTATAAAATTTTTATTACAACTTTTAAAAAATATAAAAACTCTCAGAGGTCTAACCACCTTAACTTGGCTAAACTTCATGAAATTAAAATTTTCCTTTTTTAATCCTATAGTATGTACATAGAATGTGACATATATTTTGGATGCAAAAATGTGATACCATTTGAAAACTATGTAGGATTTTGAATCAACCTATCAATCAAGACTTTAGTTGTAATTCAAATAAAAAAATGAATAATAATTATTTATCATTTAATTCAAAGTAAAGCATCATTTATATTGGTGGAAAGCTGAGAATCTCCTTTAAAAACCTTTTTTGTTTCATCAATTTTGGGTAAAAAAAAGTTTGTCAGCCACATACCCTACACATACCCATCATATCGTCACTTTTTGGCACATCATGATCCTGCACTTACCTAGTAGTAGTTAGAGGATGTCAGTTGGCCTTTGGCTGTAATTATAAAACAAATTCTTAATCTGTGTGCTTCTTTTGAATTTGTTACTTTCTGTCGCATTCCTAGAGAATGGAATGGGGTTGCGGATTGTTTGGCCAAATGAGCAAATGATCATTTGCAAAATTGGAACATTGTGGAAAAGGGTCAATTACCCCCGGATTTGTCACATCACAAACATTGAACCACTTAGTGGAGATAGATAGGGGTGTGTAATGCCCTTTCTTTGTACTGCTTTATTTTAGTTTGAATAATTTTTTACCCCTCTTTTAATTTAAGCATAGAGTTTCAAATATTTTGGGGAGGTTAGAGGATTCATACTTAGCTTATTCAAACCTTATGTATGCCCATATAAAAATTGCATAGGATCAAGAGAAGCTTGGGTAGATAATAAATGGGTCGGTACCCAATATCCATAGTCTAGAGGGTATATGTAAGAGTGCAAGATTTGAAGATGACATGCTAGTTAAAATTATTCCTACTTGGAATATAGCCAAGTTGGTACTAAAAAATGCAAGCATATATGAAAAAACCAATACAACAAATAGAGATTAAGTTCAAATCTTTTGAATGTATAGAAATGAAAGTCATTCATAGAATCTTCATTGGGAATGGAGAGATTAACTATTTAGATTGATGGAAGATAGGCTTCGACACAATGGTTCCAACCCTTGCAACTTTCATTTGTGTTGATGATGATGTGGTTAAAGATTTGTTAAATAGCACTATAGACAAGTTGGTTTCCTCATAGTTGGATTTAGATACTTTTTGCAAAAAGACTAAAAAACTCTTGGATGCAAATTATCTTGAGTATAATTATAATGTTGATAAAATACTTTCATTCCAATGGCCCTGAAGAATAATTTATGTGGGATGGCATGAAAAATATAGTAAATTTTAATGTATACAATTCTTGTCATGTCATTAAGTCTCTAATGTAGTATATAGTTCAGATAATGACATGGTATTATGAAAATCAGTTGTCCCTTAAACAATATTTCCATTTTGGCTCTATTTCTTTTGTGTTGTAGTCACCATCATCTCTAACGGTTTCCTATAATGTATTTTTGCAGCATGGGGTATATAATACAGCATAGTGATCATGTTCCTTCTCCATTTCACTTCATCATTACAAAGTCAAAAATATCTTCTTCGATGACGTCTACAACTATTTTTGTCCTGTAGTGTTTCATTCTCTTTTCTTCTATAAAGAACTTAGTACTATTTTTTTTTATGATCCTTTGGACAAGATTGTCAAATGAAAATATGAAATTTTTCCATGGCTTAAAGCTTGTTGCTCCCTTATTTCTATAAAAGGAAATTCCAAGCCATTTTGTAAGAATCTTGGATTTTTGTAAGTGGAGAAAGTTTATCTTAGGTTTGTATATGGTCTAGTCAAGGTCTTTCAAGAAAATTGTAGATGTAATTTTCATTTTTGTACATCAATGCAAATTTAAATTATATGAACACATTGTGATACTTTCACAATCAATTTTCTCCAAATGTATATGGTATTACTCTTATGAATAAATTTATTAAGGATCATGTTATGTTCACTGTTGTCATTTCTATAATTGAATGTTTCTCATCTAGCTTCTATTCAAGTAATAGATGAAATTCAAGGAAAATTTTAAGAAACCCCCCCTTGGTGAAGGTGTAAAATCCTGGCGAATCTTTTATACTTCCCGATAAAAATATTAATTTTAGTGGCGAATGTTTTCGTTTTTCATTAAAAAAAATAATGTCCATTGGCGAATCTTTTCTAATCACTAGAAGTCTGTGGAAAATCTTGGTGAAATGCCATTTTTTTAAAACCATTAAATTTTTTCCATTGGTGATTAAAATCTATTTTCAAACAAATAAAATATTTCGATTGGCGAATTAAACCTATTTTCAAACCATAAAAAATAATTTTATTGGCGACTTTTTCAAACTAAAAAATAAAATTCATTGGCGAATTAAACCTATTTTCAAATGATTAAGAAAAAAAAATTGGCGAATTCAACATAATATCAAACTATTAAAAAAAATGCATGAAAATATAGATTATTTGCCTCATTGTTTTCATCAACCATCCAAAAATCACCTAAAGCTATACCATTTTTTTCAAAAAAGCATCTTAACATGCTTCATAACAGAAAAAGTAACCCTACCCAACTAAAACCAATTCCACAACTATCTATATCTACCTTACATATTTCAACAAGCCAAAAATTTAGTACTAGTCTTGTGTTAATTCTGTAAAAACCCTACAAAAAACTATAAATTCAGCAAAAACTGTGTTAATTCATCTTCCGCTTCCTCACATTTTTTCCTTTTTCTTTCATACAATTTTCCTCTGCTTTCGCTTGTGCTTCCACCTTCATCAGCTCTATAAAGAGCTTCAATGCTTCCCAGCCTAACCTTGCTTCTTCCCTGCATTGATTTTTAATCTCATCCTCCGACCAACACATGAAAGGGATGCATCCTTCTGCCCCTTCCAGTTCCACCTTTTCAAAGCCTTCTTGGATGTCAAAACCTTCACCTGGAACTACCCATTCAAGTATTGATTCTAATGCTTCTAAGAAATCTCTATACACAATCATCTCCATCACTTCTCTCACTGTGCTTGTCAATTCCACCAAGTCCAAACCCCATGCTATAATCAAGGAGTATACATCCATGTTAGTCCTGTATCTATGCCTCATATTTCCAAAGGATTTCCCCAAAATCATCTGCACACTTTGTACCAACCTCCCATTAGTGAATAAAAACATACCCATTAATCTTTTGTCAGAAGCTTCACCATAAAATGGGTTTAATTGCCTCCTCGAACATAGAGTGAAGTTGGTCTCCATTTGAAAACTGCTACAGCTACATCACCACCACCACCACTCTTTCAAACTTTCTGTGTGCCTTCTTCTCCATGCCAAACTCTATTATTAACTTCACTAATCGAGGGCCGAGAGGTAATAAATTTCCAAACTCTGCACATACCAATCTTAATTACCCATCGATCCTGTAGTCATGTCCACTTGCTAAAATCTGCCTATGATCTTAACTTCATAAATGCACCATCCTTGCCACCTTTCCTATATTAATTCACCAAATTCAGGGTTTTGTTGCTTTTCTTAACCTTATTTTCAACCTTTCCTATCTTAATTCACGAAAGTCAGGGTTTTGGTGCTTTTCCTAACTTTAGTTGCAAGTCTTTCTTGGTCATCTTTGTAGTTTGTAGTTGGTGGGTCGGAGGTTTCAAAAACTTTGAAACTTCAGACTTTGGTTCTAAGGTTCCAAATTTCAGTGACCATACAATATTATGGAACATGACCGTTCGATGAATTTTTGATGGATGGTTGTAGTTGCATTCCAAAAGTATATCTCTCAAGCACTAGATTTGTAAATTGAAACCTTCAGAATTGCACTAGAACCGTTAAATATTTTACCGTTTAAATATTGGTGCTCTTGTTTACCATTTAAGATTTCCTAAGTTAGACCAAAATGTTTTATGATAAAGCCTTAAATCTTAACTCTTTAATCTTGAGGGCCGAGTCTTGTCAACCTAGCGATGTCCCCATTTGAAATTATGCATGTGCATAAAGTTTGTTTTAAAAGAGGGACCGTTCAATGAATTTTTGATGGACGGCTATAGATGTATTCTAAAAGTAAATCCTTGAAGCACTAGACTTTTGAACTGAAACCTCTAGAATAACACTAGAACTGTTAGATTTTCAGAAATCAATGGTTGATATTTTATTAATTATTGGTTTCAGAAATCAACATATAGTTCTGATCATAAGTGAACAAAATTTATTGTGACTTATTAGTACATTGATAATGATTAAGGTAAAATGAGACATTTAATTCTCTCTTTTCAATGTGTCGAAGTACTCTACCTTTCATTTATTCTATTGAAATTCTCAATTTGGTTGTGGTACTGGGCGGTGGCACAGATTAATGCCATATGAATAGCTAGAGTGATTGATTGGATAGCTTTATATTGAAAACTACATGATGTATTGTAGAATCATAGATGATGATGTCATTAATCCAATGATTTTGACAACCAGCAACTTGCGTGGCACTGTCAAATTTGACAATTGACAGCTTGTCAATGTGAGGTATAGTTTGCAACTTTGCATGTAGCTAGCTTGAGGTAACGATTAAGTTGAATTTTTGGTTTGTGCAAATCACAATTATTACTAGTCAGTAGTAACTATACACAACCTCACACGTGACACGTGTGAGCTGTACAAGGGACCAAGCTGGTAGTAGCACTTTTGGTAGCAGTTTTGGCCCATAAATAAGGATAGTGAGCACAACTAAAATCATTCATTTAATTGTCATAAGGGTTTTAATTTTGTAGGGTTAATAACTTAATAAGGATTCAAGAAGAAGATGATGCGGTATTATTGGGGATGCTTTAAATTCTCCTGCCTCCAGTTATGTAGTTACGAAGTAAAAGACCAATTTTCTTCAAGTTTAGAATGGGTGGAATTGGAAAGAAGTTGATTTGGTTTACCTGACTTCTCAGAAAGGTTTTGAACCAGGATGAGGAGCTTTGATGGAGATAAGTGCTATCCTAGTGCATGGTAGCTGCAAGTTGAAGATGGGAGCAGTTTTACTACCCCTCATTATCTGCATGCTTTCCAAGGCAATTCCCATACATTTAATTTTATTGCTCATCTTCTGCATGGGAGAAATTTTACAATCCCTCATCTTCTGCATCAGTCTGGTTATGATAGGGGCTAAGTAAATTTTGTATCTTCATGGCTCCCATTTCCCTAGTCTCATTCAGTTGCCTTTCCCTGTGCATTTATTTTCAGAGCCCATGGTTGACCCGACAAGTCCCATGAGTTTATTTTGAGAGCTCATGGTTGACCTGGCAAGTTCCATTTATTTTCTGAGATACATGTATCACATTTACGTTTTTAACTTTTCACCAGCGGTCCAGCAAAAGCTTGGCACTTGCGCTTACATTTGTATTTGTACTATGTAATAATGTGACATTGTAATTCAGTTGTAATAAAATAAATGGTTGTGCTATTAATGCGACATTGTAATTCATTTTATTAAGTCCTTTGCAAGTTAAGTTCTATTAATGGTTGTGCAATGTGCTATTAATGTGACATTGTAATTCATTTTATTAAGGCCTTTGAAATGTTAAGTTTGTGGCCCCTTGGCCTTGATGTCAATCCTAGTGCATTAAACTTTAAAAAAAAATTAAAACACATGTTTTAAAATAAATCTAAAGTAGATTTAAAAGACATGTTTTATGTTTATTATTTATATCATAAATTACTCAACCGTTCGATGAACATTTGATGTATGGTTGTATTTGCATTCCAGAATGAAATGCATAGAACACTATGCTTGCAAACTTAAACCTCCATAATCACCCTATAACTGTTAGATTAACAGAGATCAATGGTTTAGAATTTGTTGTCAATACAAGAGTAAATAATTATTTATAATGACTTTTTTAAAATGCTCTCAGCCATGTAAATTGTACTACCTAATTGTGTACTATGTAGTCCGTAGGTAATGAGTAGACATTTCAGTGTCATTCAGTATGCTCATTGTAGTGCACCACCCTATTTTGGGTTCCACAGTTCCACTTTCAACAAAGCCATTCCAGTAACCCAGTTTCAAGCTTCAACGTTGTTTCAACTTCAAGAATCAAAATTCAAAATTTGGGTAAGTTAAATAATTCCTATGGCTATGTTTCATCGCTTTACATTTCTTAAAATCTTATTTTGTCAAACTTTGAAGTTTAGGTTTAGGGTTAAGAGGCTTAAAAATTAAGAAAAATTAAGGACTAATAGGTAATTCACAAATTTCATATTGTTGATTGTATCAGCATTTCTACCACCAATACCACTAGAGCAATGTTAGATAAAAAAATACATTATGCAAAATTGCTTAAAACCCCAGGTTTCACTGATGAATACCATGATATTTATGATCCTGAAACCTATGGTAGGCGTACCTCAGAACTTAGATTTTCATCTAAGAATAAAGCTGCAAAGAAAATGCAATTGCAGGTTAATAGTATCAGTGCACTGTGGGTAACTGGATTAGGGCGCATGAAGTTACATGAGGTTTTCCCTTGCCCAAAATTTATCATGGTTTGTGCCCTAAATTATGATGATAAAAAAAGAGCAATTTTTAATAAAGATAGCAAAGAAGAATTGTTATCCATTAATGCAGAAGAACTTGGAAAAGTCTTGGGCTTGGGGTTTACAACCGAATAATTTGGAAATGCCCACATTGACCTAGAAAAGCTTGCTAGTGATTATGAAGCAGTGGATGAAATGGAGAAAAATTATTTCGTAAATAGATTAGTTTAGGATAGAAAAAAATTGAAAGGTGATCATAAGCCTCCTTATGATTTGGATATTTTTAAACGATGGGTTCGGGATACTATTTCCATGCTAGCATTTTTCCTCGGACTGGATAGCAATTTGGAAGTGGGTGCATGCCTCCTTGAAATGGTGTATAATATACATTATGGTGTTCCACATGCCAAATATAATTTTATTGAGCACATTGTAGAATCCATGCATAAATAATTGTTAATGATTAAAGGAGGTTCCACCAAGACATTTAGGTTCATAACCTACTTGTGCTATCTTTTTCTATTCAAATTCAGAGGAATGTTTGAGACCAACAAGCTTCAGATTCAACCCTATGGTAATAGTAATCTTGAACAAAAGAAAATGGCTCCAGTATATGAATGGACCACTATTATAAGGTTGCATGATTCTCAAAGGAACTACAATCATTTTGTAGACTAATTTTTGGCTCCATTGCATCAAGCAATTACAAATACTCCAATTCCTAGATTTCCTATGTCATGTAGAAATTGCATTCAACTAGGAAAAGAAATACAATTGGCTGATTGGTACTTAATGGAAGAATATATTGTGCTAAGATTTTATGTATCAGAAGTACAGCCGTACAAACTTCTAATACATGTGACAGAAAGGGTTTTTGCTTTGGAATATGTAAGGAAAATGAAAAGTACTAATGAAAGACGCTTTAGTGGTCAGGGGAAGAAGACTGTATTTCCTTCTTTACCTTTTTCATGTGGAGGGATGACATTCGAGAGAAAATCATTTAGTGTGGCACATGATCTTCTGAATTTTTTTGATTTTGATGCTATTTGCCACTGGTAGTATGATCCATGTGACACCATTAAATAAATGATTGTGCTTAATAAGAATGATGGAAGTATAATCCAACATCAAAGTAAACTCTTGCTAGAAAACTTGAGAAACAAGGATTCTTGGGATGAGGTCAAAGTAGCAATGGAGAAAAGTGCTACTGAGAATGGTATTTCTTTTGAACAATTGTTAGCAGAAATTATGGCATTGCATCAAAAGAGAATTAGGAGGTACAAATTTTTTTATGAAAAAATTCATAAACCATCTAGTAGAGTAAAAATGCTAGATTCTCTAGAGAAGGAAGTTACAAGAAAAAAATTGGTCGTGATAAAAAAATTACTGCCTTTTGGTCTATGAGGAAGGACCTAGGTGATCCAAGAGCTCTTGCAAAGTATGGAGATAATGAAGAAGATCCCGAGTTTAGCAAATTATGGACTATAGAGCATCTGAATGAACAAGAAGATGAAGAAAGTGATGATGATAGGAAAGAAGAAAGCCATGTCAATTTTAAACTTGGTTTAAGTGAGGCCACAAAAGAAGAATTTACTATAGGAGCAGCCATAGCTGAAAAAATGGGTTATGAAGGTGGTGGTTTGGGGTCCCAAGGATAAGGAATTCCTACTGTAATAGATGTACAACATAGAAAACTAGTTGATATATCTAGCCTTGGTGCTGATAAAGTAGACCAAGGGCAAACAAGTAGAGCTGAAACAATTCAATTTGTTAGAGTTTCAAATCCTCATCCTCATGGTCAGACACAATCACAACTAGGACATGCCCATGGTGGAGGGCTTAGTACAACTGGCACTGGAGCTCTAAGAGGAGGTAAGGAAATCAAATTCTTGTTTAAGAGTTGTAACATGGCGTTATGAAGGGTATCAAGTAGAGGGGTGAACTATCTATTTCTATCCCCAAAGGTATATGGATTTTTTGTCTTTAGATTAGCCACTTGGGTGTCAATATGCTGATTTGGTTAAGGGGGATTAAGTTTTAGAAATCCCTTATTTTGTTTCTCGAAAGGTTGATAGTTGGTTTGAGTTGTGGATTTGGAACTTTTAGGACGATTAGAGGGAGTTTTCACCTCATAACTACTAACTGAAGTTTCGTAACCATGAAGGGGTATACACAAATTTGTAAAGGATGAAAATTTCAACATCTCAAGTTTGGATTGGATTTTGTTTTGTAAATTGGAAATAAACATTCTTTGAGGGTCAACATCAAGAATCTTAATGATCATTTGTGAGTAAAGAATTTGGTATCGTGCTATGAAAACAATGACCTTTTCATCATCCTTTTATTTACATGTTATTAAATTAGGTAGGGCCATCTTAGGAACCATGTGAATTAGGATGTGTTTGTAAAAGGCATCAATAAGTTCATTGAATGAACATATTGAGTTATTCAGTAAAGAGAAAAACCAATCTAAAGTGGTATCTTTCAAGGATATAGGGAAGATTTTGGCCAAGAGTTGATCGTCAAAAATGAAGTCACTATATAAGTCTATGCAAGCAGAAACATGGTTGAAAATATCTCCTTTCCCACCATATTTCTCAAACCTAGAAACCTTTATGCCTTGTTGGATGTGTGTTCTCAATATATCCAAGGATTTAATGGATTGGTTTTAATGTATTGTGAAGGTTGACCATTGTTTTTTTTTGTTTAGTGTGGCGATTTATTGTTAGAGGGATGATAAATTTTGCAAAAGTGTGTTAAGGGTTGGATCATTGTTGGCATTGTGAGATGGAGGTGAATAAGGTGGAGTTATGTATGTATGCAGAGGGAAAGTGTATTGTAGGTTTGTGAGGGGAGATGGATGAGAAGATATGAGATTTGAATGCACAAAGCGAAGGGTATTCCCAATGGAATTTACTAAGTATTGGAATTCCTAGTAGGTTGGATGGTTGTAGTAACATGAGGATTGGTATATGTAGGAATAGAGGTAAGGGTTGTGGAAGGAGAAATTGAATTTCCACCTTGACTTTGAGTATACCCCAAATTTTGAGAACAACTAGTCAATGTAGGAGCTTGTTTATCAAAATATGAGCTAGAATTTGCACAATCTCTATTCCATGTTCATTTTCAAGCATTTTCCTCACATTTTCTAAAGCAGGAATGACACTACTAGCAATGTTTTCAGAATTAGCAACCATTATTTTGATATCATGCACATTATTTGTGGGTAGGGAAGTCATTGGAAATGTGGTATGAAAGCTATGATCTAGATAGAGGGTTGAATAGTGTCAATACTATGAGTGAAAGAGTTAGAAAACCCAAGATCC
>VDFB02147642.1:0-21702 GCA_007258455.2 Sequoia sempervirens | reverse complement strand
ATGCAAAATTTACATTCTCGTGATTTGATCGTGTCTATTCATCACCGAACTAGATGTTGTGTTAAATCCATTTATCACCTTAATCCATTCATTAAATAACTTTATTTATCAACTAAAAATTATCATTCAACCTTCATCTTGCATCATCCATTTAATTAAATAAATGAGGACTTCATTTAAATCAAATCTTAAATTATATTTCATCATTTTCTGATTTAAATAAATCAATTATCAAAGTCTTGGAAGTCAAATCATCTAATCAGCATTAAATCAGCATAATCATCATCTAATCCTAATCTAATGCTAATCCCACCCCACTTGCATTATCTAGATCTAGCCACTTGCACAATAAATCAATTTTATTGATTTATTAAAACCTCATTTTCCCTCAACATGACAAGTCAAACAGGGCATTTATTGCTGTTTTTCTTGTCCCCCTCTCAAAATTTATTGCAAATTTGAATTCAAAATTTCCCCCTCTTGGGCACTCTTCCCAAATCTTGCACAACCATCAACTAATCACATGATGACAAGTGTCCTTCTTTCATTGGCTTAATCTTTGTCCCACATTTGTCCCTTTTCAACAATCTTAGCATTTGAAAATTCCTAAAATAGCAGCTTCATCCCTGCTGTAACCTCCACAATCTCGTAAGGTTACTCTTCATTCTGATTTGATCTTGTTCATCATCATTCCATCTTCATAGCATTTCATCATCTTGTTTTATCAAGGATTGTAGTGGTCACTAGCACATGTGACACCCCAACCAATATGGTATACCCTGCCTTTGTGCTTTCATTTAGCCGACTGATATTTTGTTGTTTGGATTGCATTATGAAGCATGATCCAATATTTCATATGGATTCGAGCATTCATTCTGCTCTTTGGATTTAACAATAATACCTTGCCAGCGAAGAGTTTTTGAGAAAAAATGCAGATTTAGGGTCCACATTACGCTTGTGAAGGAGGGCCTTCATCTTGACATATTACTTGGCAAATCTGCTTTATGTTTATGGACGTAGAGTAACAGGGACAAGACTTTGTTTGTGCTTTAGTTAATTAGTTTATTGATGAACACAAGTTTGAAGTCTTCACAAAGGATATAATTGTATTGTCTTTATTCTGTTTGTTTGAGTTGCTTATTGATGGCTAGAATAGGCTAACAGAAATCATGGTATTTTCAGACTGAGATCACAACATATTTATGGTTCATATTTGTCAATTTGGAAGTAGAAACTACAAGTGAATCATGGTTCTTAATTTACTGCATATTCATCAGTTTGGAACATTTGATTGGTGATAATACATGCGGGATTAAATCATTAAAGTTTTTCATTTGTGAAGCAGAGAAGGAATATTAGAACCAAGCTGTGAGTTTTAGTAGTTAGAGGGTGACTGTTCTGGGCACAACACTTCTTGCAATCTGCAATCATGGATCTGAGGATATTGAGTCATAAGAAGTCATAGTAATATAAAGGCACAAAGTGGCAACATCTGGGAATATATTTAGCAACTGAGAATCATTGTTGAAGAATTATGTGCCCACGTGGTTTCTTTCACTCATCCATTTTTTAAAGCTTTTCTGATGGTATTTTCTTTCCAAAGTCATGCACATTTCTTTTACCACTAGTTTTGTGGTTGCTCCACCGCGTGGTACATACTGCAATGAAAACCCTTTTCATTTTAAAGGCGAAAGCTATTAAAATATCCATTCCTTTTATCGCTAGTTTGGGGGAAACTTTGCAGTTGAAGTAAATGTTGCTTTCGAAATATTCACAACCTTCTCATTCAACGCCTATTCCGCATTCATCAAAACATTTTCTGTGTTGTTTTATGCTTCTGTTTTGGCACAGGCTGGGTCGATGCTGGCATAGGCTAAGGAATTCATCTTTATACTTGCCAGTTACATTCCGCTAAAGTGGTCAACGTTCCTATTCTATGAGACTGCATCTCTTGGAAGCATTCTGTCTGAATCTACGTGCCTCATCCTTTTTGTTTACATATCTTTCAAAGCATTTCTAATTATTGCATCTAACAAAATCACTCTGTGTTTTATGCCTTTCATAAATATCCATAACCCATTTTAAGCTGCTAATGTTGGGCACAGACAATAAAGACACTGACAAAGCTGGAGAACTCGGCTTTACACTTGGCATTTGCATTTATTTGAACATTGCATTGACAAAGCTTCTTAATCTGAGATTGCCTCTCAAGTGATTAGGAAGAGAGGACACGGGAAAGAATTGTGCAGAGAAGACGCGGGAATGATTGTTGAGCACAACTTTTATCTGAAAACTGTCACATAGTTCGCTTCAATAACCGTCCTTGCTATTTCTTGTTGAAGTCTTCAAAGCCATGAAGAATAGTAAATGGAGGTATAGAGTTCTGTCACGCACCTGCCAAAAGATTCGCACACCTTGTCTGGGCTACCACACTTTTGCCACAAAGAATATTCACGCTTTGTCTATGCTTATAGACTGCTAGGAAATCAGCTGCGACGCATTGTCTATGCTTCCATATTTTGTCGGGCTCACACGCTTCTTGTCTGTCTCATCAACTCACATATTGTAACTCAAGGCATTTTGTTTCCGCTTCCATATTCCGGGCAGGTCTCCGTGATCTAATTTTCTGCTGCTTCTTGGAGTAGCAGCCACCTAAGACTATTCTTCTTTATCCTCGGTATGTTCTATTTGTTGATACATTGAGATAGTGAACGGTCAAGAGTATCTTGCGACCGGGCGAACCTCACTCAAACCTACCATTTTTCCTGCGGCCACATAAATTCCCAAGAACCGGGTTCGCTTGGTCGATATCTATATGGCACGGCTGGAGATCTCATCTACCAACTACAACTATTAATGCCTGTGTTGGTTTGAATATCTTTGCCCTTACGCGCTTTAAAGTCGGTGGATTACAGTTGAAATAATCATTTAAAATCCAGTAAGGTATTCTTTTTCAAATCTGTCTTGATTGCACCATTAATACTGTCACTTGATCTTTACTAATTTCTGCCTTTTCTGCCAGGAATATCTTCTAGAATCATCAAGTTTTGTCAGGGAATATCTTTTATAATCATTGAGTTTGTCAGAATGTCTCAAGGGAATTTAATTCAAATAGTTTGAATTCCTTTAGCCGCTGCAATGCATGTCTCTGTCCTTTATACCTCCCAGGTGATTGAATGGTTTCGTATGAGTACATGCTAGAAGTTCTAAAGACACATCGACAATACATCAGACATATGCAGCACAGAGAAAAGAAAAAAAAAGAAGTGTGCTTTCTATATATTCCAAACCATACGTATACTAACAAATCTGAACTACTTAACAGAGATCTCCCTTAAAGTGCGCAGAAATTAGGTCCCTTGTTTGATAAACTTTCACTTCATTTTGATATACTGGTTTTTCATGTTGTTGTTTTTGTCCTTGGGATTAGCTGAGCTGAATAGGAAAGTCTTCTTATTATTAACATTAATGTTCAAACTAATTTTGCAGGTTTAGTTAAAGAAGACCAAGGTGTTATCATAACAAAAGGACCGAAATCTTTACTTAATAAAGTTATTTGTTTACATTGGTTTTTGAACAAACTTTCTTCTTTTACCTAAAGATTTTAATAGGGTGAAAGGGTGGTGATTCATTATTAACCTAAAAAGGCATTGAGTCTTTATTATTTGAAAATAACTCTTTTCGAAACCAATGATTAAATTTAATATTGGATTACACTTTTCCCCATTTTAAATCATTGAATCTTTGTTTCATTCTTCCATTTTAAATTAATGATTGAAATGCAGTTAATTTAATATCTTTCACCTTTACATGATTTCCTTTTATGGAATAGGTACCAAAAAAGCGAACAAAGGAAAAAGCTTAAGGAGGCAAAATGAAAAAATGAAGGCTAAAAGGTGCAAAGCAAAAGAGAAGGCTATCAAACCAAAAGTCTAAAGGAGGGGAAGATTTTTTTGAAAACAATGCTTTTAACACTTTAAGTGTTGTCTGAACACTACTCAAGAAGTTGTTTATCTTTCATTTAGAACACTAGTTTTCATTTTGGGTTCCAAACGAACAATTTCTCATTTTCATTGCAAAGGGCTTAAAACTTAACCTTAGGGACAAACTTACTAGATTTTGTTTTGGGTTAAAATTGAACAAGCAATCCTCACACTTCATTTTGGTGCTTAAAACGAATTCACAATTGCTTTGAAGGGTATAAACGGTATCAAGTGTTTGATTTTAGCATTGTCTTTGAGTGTGATCCCTCTCCTCTCATGCCTGTACATGACGTCTAGGGTGCAAGAGAAACACTCAAAATACATTTTATTAAGCTTTGAAACACTAACTGGGCTTCAAAATTGAACATCTCTTTGAACATCTTAGGTGCTAGTGTGATAGGCCCATAATGCTATGTTAAGTTAGATATGCCAATCACGACCAACATCATCAATGGTCTTCTTTAAGATTTTAAGGATATTTTTATTGGAAACTTTAGCTTGACCATTACCTTGAGGATAATATGGAGTAAAGAAGTGATGATGGATATGGAATATCTCACATAATTCACAAAAATTTTAATTTTTGAAAGGACGAACATTATCTATAACCATGGATTGGGGAACAACATATAGACATGATAAAATTGAGGATAAATTTGGATATTTTATTTTTGATAATGTAGGTCATTGGAATGACTTTGATCCATTTTGTGAAGTATTTAGTTACAATAAGGATGAATTTATGACCATTGGTAGAGGTATGGTGTATCTTTCCCACAAGGTTGAGTCCCCAGTAAGAGAATGGCCCTGGTGACATAATTGGATGAAACTCTCGTTGATTACGATGTTTTTGATTAGACGTAAAATACGGGTTTTGAAGGGGCCTAGAACCCTTTACAAAAGAAAGTAGCTGAAACTTAAGAAAACACTAAACATAAATCAGCCCAACAACAATGACCCAACAATAAAAAGTCATCCAAAAAGGAGGACCCCAACCAACAGCACTACATATTTTTCAAAATATTTGCTGCCTCCATGTCACTTGTCATACCCTTCTAAGCTTCATCCAAAACATTAGGCATTTCTTTACCAGAAGCCCCAACCTGAGCTTTAGTCTTTTTTCTAGTCCTAACACCAAGACCATCTGTATTCACCTCAGTTATCAAAACAATACCCTTCTCCCCACCCTTATTAACAACACCCTCCTCCTCCATTAGCTTAGTAGCAACACCGATCTCTTTAGCATGAGCACTTTATTTACACTTCTTGGCACTAACCACAAGAGAAATTACAATAGAAAATTCAAATTTACTAACAAAATTAGACACCTCCCCACCCCTCATCATAGTAGCCCAAATTTTCTCCATTTGATCCTCAAGGGTGAGGATTCTACCTTCCATATTTTGTTTCATCTTAAGAGTTTCCTTTACCACAGTATCCGCCATAGTGTTTAAGGAATCAAACAATTCATCTATCTAATTTTGGATAGAGGACTCCTCAACCTTACTCACCACACCCCTGAATTTGGCATTAGTTTTATTGAGTTCATGAAAAAAACATTTAAACAGTTTGAACAAAACAATGGAGCCCTCACGAGCAATTCCCAACATATCAGACATTTTTTCTCTATCAATATTGAAATCCCCTTTCCCCAAAGTATCTTCCTCCTCAGACCTAAGCTAACCCTATCTTGACCAACAAAGATAACCTTACCTTTTCCAGCAGCAATTGGAGTTTTTATTTTGCAAATGGAGCTCACAATCTCCTCCGCCACAACCTTTCTCTTCTTTAGCCTCTCCAAATTCACATCCTGGGTATCCACAACAACACCAACAACCCTAGACTTAATTTTTTGTTGCAAGTCCAACTTAACACTCAGAGAGTCATCAACATTAATACCACCTACTATAGTGAGAGGAAATCTCCTCTCCAATAATTGACTCGCAAACCTCAAAACCCATTTCTTCCTACTTACCTCCTCTAGCTCCTTCTGCTTTGTAATAGGGGGTGGCGAAGAAGCCTTTCCATACAAATAATTCTTCTATATCACACCCCTACTCAAAAAATTAGAAGCCACCTCATCACAACAAGTCACATAGCCGTCACTAGCACATGGCTCCACTTTTTTCATCTTTCCCATGGCAGGGGATTGAGGACACACCTCCAAAGAAGCAAGTGAATCTAGCACCATGTCCACATCCTCCTTTGAATTTGACTCTTTTTCAAAAATAAGTTTCCTTTTCTTCATTTTTTTGCTTGTTGGTTCCTCTTCATAGGCAGTCTCATACTCCTCCACAAGCTTAGGTTGTTTACATGTCAGGGTAGCAAATGGTTTAGCCACCTCAAAGGACTTTGCATAATATAAAATAAGAAAGATTAACCCCACATGCAAAATGAGATTTTTAGGGTTTTTCTTATGATCCTTAAGACCTGAATCCAGAGACATTAGAAGGTAATAGGGAAAGGAAATCATTTTCTTATGATGGAAGTGATTGAGCAAGATGAAGTGGTAAGAATTTACCGTAGAGAAGCATCCTTCCAAGGCAATAAAATGTATTAGCTCTTCTACAACATCTCCCCATAACACCTTAATAGAGCTTTTTGGTAGACTCCACTTCTCGTAGTCCTCAAATCCTTAGCCTCATCTCCCTTGAAGAAGATTTGCATATAGGTATGCGACTACTTTTTGTCTCTAAAAACTTTCATACCATCCATGACCAAACCAGTAATCTTAGCTATAAATTCTCCATTGACATAAAACTTTGTTCCATATAGCTTCAACACCCTATCATTCCATCCTTTAGCAAAAATCGCCGTAACCTAAGTATTATTTCCATGTAATTTCCTGCTTCTTCTTCTTGGAAGCTTCGCATGAGAAGGGTTTTATGTGATTTCTATCTCCACCCATATCGACAAAGATAGCAGAAGGAAATGGCTTGAGAACTCTAAACTTAGTGAAAGGAAAATTTTGGAAGACAATGCTATGAGTGCCCAGAATTTGTGTGACAAAAAAAATGAGGCAGAGGATAATTAATAGTATAGAGTTTCATTTCCTATGGCATCCAACTCCCATACCATTCACTTGATTCAAATCTGGCTTACCTTCCTTTCACATAATAATCGACCATGTGAAGGAAGACATGCATGCCACCAACCATAATGAGAATTTAAGAAAATTAAAATTGGCCATCATAGTTAATAGTAGTTATTGCCTCTATAGGGAGAGGGTCATTTAAACCCCATTCCCTAACCTCTCTAACTCCAATATTAGCGAAGATTTCTGCAAGCCCATTACCCTCTCTCAAAATGCAAGAGATGTAATAATCATCAAAATATTTTAGAATATCAATGGCATCCCTTATCAAAAACTCAATAGTCCAAGAAGGGGGAACACAATTTTTCAAATTATTAATGATATTCAAAGAATCACCCTCCAGCCAAACTTTCTTATAGCCTTTGATTTGTGCCAACTTAAGACCATGATAGGCTGCAGCTGCTTCTGCATAGTGGTTTTTCTAGATTCCCAAAGGGAGCACCACAATAGGGACAAGGCTATCATTATAATTTATGATCACTCCCCCACAACTTGCAGGTCTCAGATTCCCTTTAGAAACTCCATCAAAATTAACCTTCACCCAGCCATTTGAAGGAGATTTCCATACATCTTCTCTATAAGTTTTCCCTTTAGTCACCAGGAGGGAAATATCACATGGAAACTTCCACCTTTGAGTAATAGAGATATCATAAGGGCTAAGTTTAATCTTCAGCCGATTGTGAGAAGTGATCCCAAAAAGAAAATTTTATTTAATAGTCACACATATTTTGTAAGCCACAGAGATAGCAGGGAGGGCAGAATTCCTAAAAATTCTATTTTTATGCTCAAGCCAAACACCCCAAACAATGTGAGGAAGAGAAAGAGACCACATAATCAGAAGAGCGGGATTGGATGTGGGGCCAACCCATTGAGACCACAACTCCTTAATAGAACCAGGAAACACCCAACTTAAGTTCCAAAGAGAGATCACATGGGCCCACACCATTCTAACATATCTGCAACCAATTAGCATATGACAAGCATTTTTGACTTCCTCTTCACATAGAAAACACTTATTAGGCATCACAAAACCTGTTTTGACCAAGTTATCAGTAGTTAATATTTTATTCTAGAAAAAGAGCAAGAAGAAAACATTAACCTTAAGAATCAATCCAAAGGACCAAATTGAAGCCCAAAAAGGAGTAGGGCCAACAAAGGATTCATTAAAATGAAAAGTTGAAGCAATAGAGAAGTTACCATTAGAAGAAGGCTTCCAAAAAAACTTATTAGGAGAAGGGAAAGAAGGAATGAACCAAAGAAATGGCATTAAAAAGAACCTCCAGTCTAGGGTCCACCTCATGCAACTTCTTCCAACAACATCCCTCAATATAATCAGCAACAAATCTGCCAAACCGCCGCACACATAGATCCATGAATGGTTGAGCCCAAGGCTCATCTTTAAGAGGCATGTTGCCAAACAAGCTATCATCCCAAAACAAAGTATTTCTACCATCTCCCATTTTCCAAAAGAGACCCTTTTCCACAAGCCTATGGGCCTCTACCATACAATTCCAAATATCAAAGCCAGACCGGGGGATTAAAGTCTTGAGATAAGAACCCCCTTATACCATCAGCACCATGTAAGTATTTTCTCCAAGAATTTTTTGTCGATTCACTCTTATCCATCATAAGGTTCCACAACTGGATTCTAAGCGCACCAACTTTTTTGGGTCTGCATACAACATCCCAAGCAACCAAATGAATTCTTCTCTTATCCTCAACCCCAGACCAAAGGAAATGTTTCTGAATTCCTTCCAAAGTATCCACAAATTTCCTAGGAATAAGGAAAAGACTAAGAGCATAAACATAAAGATTATGAAAAGTAGACTTAATTAGCTAAACTTTCCCAACTTGGCTCAATAACGCACCCTTCTAGCCAACCAATTTAGAATTGAATTTATCAATCATACCTAACCAAAAAGAATCAAGAACCTTAGAGCACAAGGGAAGACCCAAATAGGAAGTAGGAAGTTCCCCAATTTGACACTACAAAATTCTAGCAATTTTAGTTTATCTTTGGATCAGAGTGTTAAAAAAGAAAATAACACTCTTAAGTAAGCTAACCTTCTGCCCTGAAGTAGCCTCATACATATGTAAAATAGTCTTTAAAGCCTTAGCCTCCTTAATGGATGACTGTCCAAGCATAAGAGAATCATCCAAAAATTGTTGATGAGAGAAAATAAGGTTATTGGAAGAGGGGGCTAACCCAAACATAACCCCAATATTAATAAATCTATGGATGAGATGACCCAAGGATTCCACCATGATAATGAATAGAAAAGGGGATATAGGATCCCCTTGCCTCAGACCCATAGAGCAGTCAAAGAGAGGGGAAGGGGACCCATTGGTGAGGACAAAGAACCATAGAGAAGAAATAAGTTGAAGCACAAAAGCCACCACTTTCTCCCCAAAACCAAAAGAAGCTAAAATCTTAGAAATCCCCAGTCAACTCTATCATAAGCTTTAAGTAATTCAATCTTCAGAATAAACCAACATGCTTATTAACAATAAGAGGCAGAATTATTTGCAACCTAACTACCAGAAACTTGGAGAAGATCTTATAAACCAAGTTACATAAGCTGATGGGATTAAACTCATCAAAAGAAGAAGCACCAGGCTTCTTAGGAACCAAAACAATAAAAGAAGAGTTCAATTCCTTTAGAAGAGAGGCATATCTAAAAAACTCCTTAGTAGCCACAACAACATCCTTAGCAACAATTTCCCAAAAGGACTAAAAAAAGAACACAAGAAAGCCATCCAGTCCTGATGCCTTATTTCCTTCAAAAGAGAAAACAACACTTTGAATTTCATCCACAGAAGGAATACAAACCAACTGTCCATTAATATCATCATCTAGGATCTGAGGGATATCCCTTAGAATAGCCTCTTGATAGGCCAAATCAAGCTCCCCCTCCACCAAAAGTACCTGAGAGAAATAGGAGGAAGCAACAAACTTCAAATCAACATCGTTCTCCAAAACTTGATTATTGAAATTGATCAATTTAATACTATTAGTAGCCTTGTGTTTAAGAGTAAAATGGTGAAAAAAATTGGTATTCTTGTCCCCACTTTTCAGCCACATTATCCTCAACCATTGCTTCCAGAACTCCTCCTTCAGAACAATATTATGCAATCTGGAAAGAAGAATGTTTTCTTTCTGAATCAAGGTCTGGTCATACCCAGACAATTGAATAGATTGTTGCACAACCTAAAAATCCTTAGACACTCCCTCTTTCTCCATAAAAAGATGACCAAAGGAAGTGTGGTTCCACTTTCTAACATTATCCTTGACATTAGCAATATTTTTAGCAGCTCTAAACATAGCCGAACCATGCACATGAATGTTCCACTAGTCATTGACCAGATTAACCAAGTCAGGATGACACATCCACATTTTCTCAAATCTAAACAGAAAGTTTTTCTTTCCACCTAGTAGATCCACCGAAAAATCCAAGTGAAAGTGATCTGATCCCAATCTAGTTAAAGCAAAAAGCGAGCATCAATAATGAACCATCCACTCTAGGGTGATAAGAGCATGGTCCATCTTGACCTAGATAAGGGCATTTCCCACTCTTTGATTCAACCATGTGAAAGAAGCAACTTTCATATCCAAATCAAGAAGATTTGAATCATTAATAAGTTTCATAAGATCATATCTACTATCATTCACCACCTGTGAACCACCCAACTTGTTAGCATCATGCAAGGGAGTATTAAAATCCCCCATAGCCAACCAGTTATCAACATGGTTCATGACTTTAAAGGAGCCAAGATTCTCTCATAATATTTTTCTAGGACTCTTACAATTTAGAGCATATATGTTAAACAGAGTCCAAGAGAAATTATCACACAAATGATTAAAGGAAGTAGCCACATGATTGCAATCATTGAAAACCTCAACCCCTTGAAGCACCCTAAGATTCCAAAAAGTCACAATCCCTCCTGAAGTACCCACCGCATCATTAACAGTGCATCCCACAATCCTTAAAAAGCTTATTCTTTAACAAGTAGATAATTTATCCAAACCCATTTTAGTTTCTTGATTTAACAAAATATTAGTGCGACGATCTCTTACCAGATTAGCAAGAAGATCATGCTTATGAGGGTGATTTAACCCCCTCATATTCCATGAAATGATCTTCATAAGAACTTGTTGGAAGTTCTCTTAGAGCACATATCTAGCAGAGTTCTCTGCATACCATCAGCAATATCCATTCGGCTCTCCTTTTCCCTAGCAACATTAGTAGGAGGGTGACCTCTACCATGTGGCTCAAACCCACAATTTGACCTTTTCCTATTCCTTGTCACTACTCTTGACGAGGGAGAGTGTTTTTTCCTATTGCGCCCACGAACTAGAATGAAAACAAGGTTGTCTAGATCCTTAGGATCCCAAATGTTCTTAGCTTTAGGAAAAACCTCCAATCCCTCAACCTTTGAACCATCATCTTGCACTTGAATCACCCCTGAAGGAGGGGTCCTTATCCCATCATTCACAAAGGCCTTATCATCCTCCATAACCTCACTCCTTACTACATCCATAGTCTCCATATAATCATGAATAGGGAGGACTCATCGTTGCCTCCTTGCACCAAAACTTGATTCAACTCTCCCAAGTTCACCTGGCCTTTAGGAATAACAACCTTACCAACCACTACTAGACCCATTTCCACAAGTTTGACCTCCACATTCTCCCCTTTTTACAACAACTCCACATCTTGTTCAAGAGCCTTCTCCTTCTCTCTCCATTGTGTAGTCATCTGCTTCGACACTTTGAGAGGACATTTTTTTGCCCAGTGTCCATCTTTTTTAAAGTGGAAGAAATCAAAGGGGTTCGACTTGAATTCAACCGCTTGCTCCCAAACCCCAAATTTAGAGTTAATATTTATCACATCAGGCAAATCAACTGATTACTCCACATTTACACAAAATCTAGCATAAACCAATCACTTCCTAGAGGCCATCATTTGGTCAATCGACAACAGAAAGCCAAAAGTGCTTGATATCCCTTTAAACACTTCCTCATCCCAAAATTCCATCAGGAGACTAGTAAGTCAAACCCAGACCGGAGCAGCCAAAAATGAGCTCAATTTTTGGTTGAAACCTGGTTCTCACCTTTTAAGAATAAGAGAGGACTATCCAATAAACCATGGACCACCCGTTAGTGTTGTAACCAAATCATCTTCAGAGTTGAAAGTAAATGAAAAGAAACTTTGGCCATAGAATCCACATCAATTTGTCCCTTAGGTTTCCACTAATTTAAAGCAAACTTTTGTACCAACTCAATATGAGTTCGGGGACCAAAAAATTTACCCAACAAAGCCATATCCATATTAGACATGTTTTATCAACAATACAATTCAGGACGAAAATAGAGTACTCTCCATTCTTTGCATTAGCAATAAACAGTAGAAGAGGAGAAGTAATTTTACCTTTAGGCTTAGCCCCAAACATATTCATCCACTTAAGAGAAGAGCTCGAGAGGAAGTCATTCTTAGTCTTATCAATCCCAAGACCCTTAGCATTAGAAGTCCCATCACAACCAACAGATGATAGGCTAGGCCCATAATTTTTAGTCTTGGGATTCTCCTTTTCATAGGACACTGAGGAGTGCGTTGGACATACAATATTTGAAGCCCCTTTTCCACCAAAAAATTCATTAGCCACTAAAGGGGACCCACTATGCTTACCTGCAGTAAAGGACCCACCTGACATCACCTTCCCATCAACAAACTGTCTTCCATTAACTCCTACAACATTGTTGATCATGATGTTAGTTGCAGCAATAGTGTAGATAAAATCCTCACAGGAAAACCATGAAGAACCTATCTTTACTTGAAAGACTAAACCAGGGAAACCTAAAATGTTCTAGGAAAGGGGAAAGGTTGACTCAGCTTAATCCCAAGGATCTAGTAGTCAGGTCTTGACCATACTTGGTTCACTTTAGGGTATGAAGTGATATTACTATTAATCTCGAGGGGTATATGGTTATATCCGATTTTTAAAGGAATCATAGACATCAAATGGAAGATTTTCATTTTGATCATTAAAAAACTTCATGAAATCTTTTAATTTGCAATAATATTTCATGAAAATAAAATAACTTTGCTATCACTTAAGTAGATTTAGCTTTAAACATTCAAAAATTTCATGGAAATGAAAGATTTACAATAATATTTCCATTCATTCATCTCTTTTTTGGAACATTTTCAGAATTTACCATCTAATCTAAAATAAAGCATCAAAATACTTGAAAAATAAAATTGCTCTTGGGTATTCTCCATGCATGCCCCAAGAATTAATCAAATAAAACTAAACTGCTCTATACTTCACCAAATTGCTTCATAGCTAGGCATAGAATGGTGCGAGCTTTTAAAGAAGGGGGTTTAGTTTCGACACTAAGTAGGTTTTGTATGCACCCTTAAATGGCATAGCATATAGTCTTTTCCGACTGAACGAATAAACCAGCTATAAGAGATTCATGAGATATGTAGCTTTCAAATTAGCTTCAATATTGATTAAGCTCTATATGCATACAAGTTTTTAATCTGGAATGATTAAAAAAATAGGAAAAAAGAAAAAAAATTAAAGAAGTTTTGGCTCTTGTGACATCCACAAATTTTGAAATTAACTTAAAAAGAAATATCTCCCAACCTTTTATAAAAGAAATACACAAGGAAGATAAGAAAAATACATGAGAGGAAATCCAAGGGATGAATCACATCAAGGCATGTGGAATATTACAGTTGGCAAGTGAGTTGCAAATGAATTCAATGAAGGTTGACCTTCATCTACACATTGATATCCTTCAGGTCTTTTATTTGCTTATTATTGCCAGGATAATAACTTGAATCTGAATAGTATGTAGGAACTTTCCCATATATTCAAAATGATTAATTTATCATTTTTTTCCTATATTCTAGTTCTACCTCGGGCTTTCTACTCTTTGGAATGGGTTACACTGGAGGTTGGAACTTTTTCTCACCTCATTCGTAATACCATGACTTCTAGTATTTCGATGACCCAAGCTCCTCCTTTGTATAACTTATCAGAATGCATAGACCGATCTGGATATGATTCTATCCATGATCCAAATTATTATGATTTTCCATACCCAAACTTTGCATTGCAATCTGCTTCTCCTACAATCACCAATTCCAACTATTAAATTCATTCTAAAACATTTATAAAAATCTCATGTAAATAAAACCATTATTAATTAATCATCATTTAAAATAAATTATAAATAATGTGCTTTTAGAAACCAAGAATCATATATTCTTGCGTAATTATTCCTTTTATCCAAGTTACCAAACTGTCAAACCTTTTAGATAACATTAAACTTTTAAACTTTACTTTGCATTGTTACTCGATACTCGCTACTCGCTACTTCAACTTTTACCATAATTTTCCTGGATCTCGGATTTTATCAAAATCTCCATATTGTCCAGACCTTTGTTCCCATACCTGAACACTTTACTCAACACCTTGTGTTACCTCTTTTACATTTATGTCCTTCTCGGTTCTCAGTACTTAGTACCTGAAACACTTGAATTACAAAGTACTCTTTTAAGAAAATATCTTCTACGTTCCACTCTCGATGATCTTTCCAACTAGCCAACACTTGCCATAAGCATTATTTTTCACTTGGGGTCCCCAAGTCTTACAGTCTTGGGGTGTGTTGTGAGACAACATAACAACTTGCAACCAATAAAACCAAATTTAAACCGAAACTTGAGATTAAATCACTAGTCATAAATTATAATCTATGCATATTTTAAAACAATAACTATTTACCTTTACCTAGATTCTGACATAAAATAATAAAATTTCTCTAGAAATATCAGTGTGTGCTCTGATTAATTCTAGTTTTTGGAACTCAGTAAAAAAAATTATTTCATTGACATTGAACTACATATTTTGGTAATCATCCAAAGCCAACTGTGGATAGAGCCTTGTTTCCAGTCAAGCGTCCATAGCCCTAGAAAGATTATCTCCATAATTCTCCCAAACATAGCTCTACTATCATCCAGGTGTCTATAGCCCAAGTAGAGATATTTGGATAGCTTAAAGAGTTGATTATATATATATATATATATATATATATATATATATATATATATATATATATATATATATATATATATATATATATACTATATATATATATATATATATGTATATATATATATGTATATCTGATATTTCATTAATAGTTCTTTTTTTTTTTTGATATTCATTGATAGCTCATTTCAACTTGCAGGCAATGAAGCTTGCTATTAGGTTGGGAATTATAGTGGTAGCGAAGGTTACCTTTTTATTTTTCATTCAATGTGAATCCCTTCATCGTTTTACTACTTCCCAAAAAATCATTTAATTATTCCCTATTGGTATGTATTTCTAGCTAAATTTTACCACTCTTATGCCAAATCCTAGCTAACTGCAACTAGCTATATGTTAGAAGATATGCATGAATTAAAATTTAGCAGCAAACAATTTAATCACCAAATTTAAATCTAAATTTAGAACCATTAGTTACCACCCTTCCACTTCGATTTTTATGGAAACTACTAAATACTTGGCTAGCAACTCCAATTTGATGGTGTTGAATGCATTAAGGTATCAAAATTGTCATCATGACACTTAAATCTGATCGCAATATTTTGCATTAAATTCTCACACTTCAATGCACATGTATGATTTCTTTCAAATTTTCTAGGTGATGACGCTTGCATCCTTACTGGCTTTATTTTCCTTTCTGCATTGCACTCATGGGAACCTTCATGATTAATATGGCTTGATAAAACATAATGAAATGACCACCATTAATTTTGAAATCTTCAATTTTCTTGATTCACAATCTTTGTACTGGCCCATTTTGAAGCAAATTATTACCAATTATGTGAGAATTAATTTGATTTAACATTTTGCTCTGGATAAATTCATCTGATTGCCACCTCAATTATTACCAATTCTAGGCAACTATGTATCGCAACTTCCTCATGGCTTTCTATAAATTTTGCACAAGTCTCACAAATTTCTCACACCTTTTCTTTTCTCTTTCAATTATCATCTTATATTTCTGCTCTACCAGTGCTTCCTTGCTTCCAAGTCATGGATACTCCAATTTTCTTGACCTACGTTTGCCACTAGAATGGCTTCATGGGTCGTATCATGGCTTAGAGGCTAGACAAGGTTTTCTTCATTTGGACTCCCAGTTTCACTATACAAAACTTGTGCTTAGTCCTTGAGGAAAATTTTATGGAATCTACTAGAGCATACTATCAGCTGAATTCAAACTTGGCCTCATGATTTGTAGTGTCGGTCCTGGACCTCGAGATTTCTATTGAAGATGTTCGTTGGGTTGTTAATATGATAGTGCAGCCTAATATTTGGGGAATCTAGATATTGTTATGTCTATTGCACACCCGACCATTGGAATCCCTTTTGAGGATGATATTCCTTGATCATTGGAACACGGGGAAGTAGTTCCACTCTGGTCATTCTTGACTAACCTCCATACCCCTGACTTTGAAGTTCACTAGGGAATTTCCTACTTAGGATATTTGGCCTTGGTAGATGAGGCATCCCAAATTGACTAACCAACCACCCTTCTATAGCTCAACTCCCTCTTTTGCACTTTTTTCACTATTTACAACAAGAATTTTGGTACTTCCATGTATATACGTAATACACACACACACACACATATATATGTTTAGCTTTATCATACATTTTAAAAGTGTGTATTTACTGTGTATGGTTTTATTTTCTCAAATTTCATAGCATAATGTTACAAAATATTTCAATTTACTCTCATGTGTATGATAAGTTAAGCAAAAAATTTCAACACGAAGGGAAAACTAGAAAAGAAAGAAAATAAAAGAAACAAACAAAAAGAAAAGAAAACTAACCCTAACTAACTAAAATTTACCCTAACAAATGACTAACCCTAACTAAGCAATTTATTTTAAGCTCAATAACTATCTTTATTGTTCTTTTTGTGTGAATTACAATAGGTTTATCTTTATATTCATTGGAATAAATTTTAAACCTCCTACTGTAACAATGAATTATCTTAAATTCTCTACATTTAACAAACGTAAATTCAAAGGTGTACTTACCAATAAATTAGCTTATATGTATGAAAAAAAGCTCATTAAAGGTTGATTGCACACACTTTTGTTGATTCCTCAATACTCTACCTTCTTCAGTCCTAGTTCATGGTTTTCTTCTTTACTTTGTTTGGCTCCATGAATGGCTGTGTCCATTTCTTAATTTTCCTCTTCTCCAAAAATTTTTAAGTCTTCGGTCCTATTTTCACTTTGAACTTTGTTAGACAAAGAAATAGTACAATTTATATTGTTATTAGAGAAAGAGAAAGTAAAAAATTGATACTTTGTTTCTTGCATGAAATCAAGAAATTTTCCCTTTTTAATTCGTGAATTTTTAGTTTGGAATAAAAAACACGCATCTTTTGCTTGACTTTCCTGCTCTTTCCTCTCACTAACATTTTCCACATGTGAAAAGAATGATGATTCATCGTTGTTGTTTCCTTTTTCTTGGTGCAATATTTTTGAGTCTCGACATTCTCACCTATCTTCATGCAAAACCTAAGGATTTTCTTCATAACAATTCTAGTTAACAAACTATTTTGATTTATTAATTAAATTTTTAACATTTTTAGTTCTACTGGGGTTATATTCCTTTTCAGAATTCAAATTTTTTCTCATTAACGATTCCTTTCTTTTAGCGGTTAAAACCTCTTCCATTAACGGAATCACTCTATGCATGGCCAAACTTACCCTAGTTAAAAAAGATTCACAATCAAGCTCACCATGATCAATTGTATCATGAATTCTACACTTGGTGACTCTACCAAAGGTGTACAAACTCAAAGGATGTAATCTCCGATTAAGGATTCCCCAGAGTTTCTCAAGTTCCATTTTCAAAATACTAGCTTACATAGACTTTTTTCTTACAAGCTACTTTTCAAACTCGGAACTGATACAGATTCCTAAACAAAACCTAGAAGGAAAGATGTGGGCCCTCCTTCTAGTGCCAGTTCTTGTTGATCATGATGTTAGTCGCAAAAACTGTGTAGAAAAAATCCTCATAGGCAAACAGTGAAGAACCTATCTTTACTTGAAAGGCTGAACCAAGGCAACCTAAAAGGTCCTAGGAAAGGCAAAAGGTTGACTCAGCTTAATCCCAAGGCTTTGATAGTCAGGTCTTGACCACACTAGGTTTGCTTCAGGGTATGATGTGATATTGTTGTTAATCTCGAGGGATATATGGTTATCTTCAATTTTTAAAGGAATCATGGACATCAAATGGAAGATTTTCAGTTCGATCATTAAACAACTTCATGAAATCATTGCATTTGCAATAATATTTCATGAAAATCAAACAACTTTGCTATCATTTAAGTAGATTTTTCTTTAAGCATTCAACAATTTCATGGAAATGAAAGATTTACAATAATATTTCCATTCATTCATCTCTTTTTTTGAAATTTTTTAGAATTTAACATCTAATCTAAAATAAAGCATCAAAATACTTGAAAAATAAAATTTCTCCCAAGGATTCTCCATGCATGCCCCAAGAATTAATCAAATCAAATAAAACTACTCTATACTTCAAAATATTGCTTCACATCTAGGCATAGAATGGTGTGAGATTTTAAATAAGGGGGTTTAGTTTGGACATCAATTAGGTTTTGTATGCACCCTTAAATGGTGCAACATATAGTCTTGTCCAGCTGAATGAATAAACTAGCTACAAAAGATTCATGAGATAGGTAGCTTTCAAATTGGCTTCGATATTGATTAAGCTCTATGTGCATACAAGTTTTTAATATGGAATGATTCAAAAAATAGGAAAAAAGAACAAAACTTAAAGAAGTTTTGGATCTTCCAACATCCACAAATTCTAAACTTAACTTAAAAAAGAAATATCTCTCAGAATTTTATAGAAACAAGATACAAGGAAGATAAGACAAAAAAATGAGAGGAAATCCAAGGGATGAAGATAAGTCAATGGAGGTTGACCTTCTTCTGCATGTTGATATCCTTTAATTATTTTATCTTCTTATTATCGCCAGGATAATAACTTGAATCCGGATAGTAAGTAGGAACTTTCCCATACATTTAGAATGATTTATTTATCATTATATTCCTATATTCTAGTTCTACCTCGGGCTTTCTACTCTCAGAAATGGGTTACACCAGAGGTTGGCACATTTTCTCACCTCATTCATAATATGAGGATTTTTGTTATTCCGAGGACCCAAGCTCCTCCTTTATATAACTTCCCAGAATGAATAGCCCAATCTGGACATGATTCTATCCATGATCCAAATTTTCCTCACCATCCATACCTGAACTTTGCATTGCAATCTACTTCTATTGCAATCACCAATTCCAACTATTAAATACTTTTCAAAACATTCATGTACCATAGAAAAAAGGAAACTTGCTTGATTTGGGAATAATTGATGATAAATTAGACTTAATAAGGCCTTGATTTAGTGTTGAGAGGTGTTTTACACATCCACATTAGATCTTGGACCCTTGCAAATGCATTTATTGAAGTCTTGTAAAGGTGTTGTAAAGAGTTGTAAAAGAATTTCACACCTCTCTAGACTTAATAAACCCATTTTCCCTTAATTCAACAATGTAAAATGTATTTAATTGCATTTTCACATCAATCCAAAAGGATTGTAAACTAAATTTGATTCTAATCTAGTGTTGTGATGTATGCTTGCACATTCACATGCTTGGATATTATTAGCTTTCTACAGGCTGTGTGGACCTCATTTTGAGTGTTCCTAGAGTGTAATTTGAAATCCCATGCTTTCACATTGAATTTTGTGTCCCAAGCCCTAATTGACCTTTACATAATCATTAATAGGCCCCTATTTCCCCATATTGTGCATCCCAAGCATAATTTGATCAAATAACGATGAAATCAACATAAGAACTTAAATTCCTCATTCCCCAACATTTCAGCTATCAAAAGGACCCCTCTAGGACTAATTCACCCATCTGGGTGAATGAGTCCTTGCCACGTGGGACTAATTCACCTAGGGTGGTGAATTAGTTCCATTTGGGTCATTTTTGAGTTTTGAGTGGGAAATTTTGGAATTTAAGTTTTAATTTTCTTCATGTCGGCCTTGGGGATCCAATTAACAAGAAAATAAGGTGAATTTCCTATAAAATCAAGTCCCTAAACCCTAATTCATATCTCTTATCATTCATTCATCATCTATCTTCTCCCTCAAGCCAAGCAAGCTAGGGTTTCATCATTCCAAGTCATTAAGATAGCATTTTTTAGACATTCAAGGGCATAATCTTCATCCTTTGTTGCAAAAATTCAAGATAAAACATCATGGCAAGGTCATTACATTATTTTCTCATTTTGGTTTAATTACCTAAAAAGGGGTTTGACCAAGGTAAACC
The DNA here is from genome assembly GCA_007258455.2 of Sequoia sempervirens. Lineage (NCBI taxonomy): Eukaryota > Viridiplantae > Streptophyta > Pinopsida > Cupressales > Cupressaceae > Sequoia > Sequoia sempervirens. The sequence continues at coordinate 1,168 of VDFB02147642.1, read as the reverse complement.
CCCATGCCCTAACATCTAAAATTTCTTCTTATTCTCTTGTGTGTTTGTAGATTTAGGCATCTTGAAGACTTAGAAATCATTGAAAATTATATTGAATTTTTTTTTAAGTCATCTCCTTATTGACCAAGTCAAGAAACCAACGAAAGGTCACCTACAGTGCCAAAAATTAGATTTTTGAAAGCGGACACCTGGCAGGAACCGAAGTGCAGACCGAGGGCTTTTGTTTCCACTTTTGTAGTTTTAGAAATTCAAAAGTGGAATCATTCACCATTAGTGGTGATTGAGTCCCATTTCATGGCCTAAAAAGTGTTCTTTGTAGTTTTGGATACCCATTTGTCTGAAATGGGTTCTGAGACAACTTTTTAGAACTAGGACTAATTCACCCAGAATGGTGAATGAGTCCATATAGGCCAAATTTTGAGCATTAGTAGCATTCCAAAAGCCATTTCCAAACTCTAGCAAGTTCTTAATTGCACACATTTAGTTTCATTCATTTATGTTACAATTTGCCTTCATTTCTAAGACATTTAGTTTATGTTTGCATACTACACTATGTTTTCAAACACTTCATATTTCTTAAGTTTTGCATAAATAATCAATCCATTTTATCATTCTTTTTCATTTAGATCATTGTATTTGTAAGGAAAGCTAAGGTGTTGAAACAACTCTCCTAACATCAAAACCTCAGGAAAGAATGTAGAGGTGCTTTTAAATTTTCAATTACAGTCTAATTAAGATACACTTCAAAGCAATAACAGAAACAATGAAATAATCATACACAGATGAACACCAAATTTACGTGGGAAAACCCTTATGGGAGAAAAACCAACCACACCAAGAAAAAACCCATTTGTATTACAGTAAACAAATTACATATAGAGTATGAGCTTCACTCTCTCTGATGTCAATTTACAATAGCATAATCCTTGATCAACTTTGTACATAACATTCAAGATTCAATACTCTCAAATTAAATTCACTGATCACTCATCGAGCTATTCATCCAACTATTCATACAACCATCAAATCGATCACCATCTTGAATCTTTGAGTATATCCATAACACCCCATGGTCTATCGAACTTCCTCTCAATAATGACCGTAATAGTTCAACTGCTAGCAATTTCCATTATGCTCCTTGATTGGTCGAGGACAAACCACGTAGTAT